>CM053504.1:48569283-48693140 GCA_028627145.1 Eidolon dupreanum | reverse complement strand
AGAAACGTAAGTTCCTTTAAAAATTGTTTCCTTCCAGGCTCCGGTCCCTTAGACAGCTTGGAGTGCTATCTTCCGCCATGTAACTTGCTTTCTGGCTAGAAGCGGCGCCCTGACCCATCTTCTGCTCCATGTCCCTAAACATCACAGTGGTGACTCTGTGTGTTCTACTTATAGGAACTGAGCTTATGTTTCCCAGTCTTGCCCTGTGTTTTTGTCCTGAGGAACAGTAGGTGGGTTTGTGAGGGAAGCATTCTGTGTCAATGCACTCTGTGCAAATGTGCTCGCAGCGAGGCCAACACAAGCAGCTTTAATTGTTCCGAGTGGGTCCACATGGTGGATAAGCAGGGGTTATCTAAGAGAACTCTGCCAGCTCAAAGGAAAGTCCACTGCTGGCCAGGGCATTGGCATGAGTGGCAATATTACCCATGTCAAAGGGTAATTCACAGTAACTGAGAAGTCATTAGTCTATGTGGAGCGGAAGATGCCCGAGACAGCCTCCTAACTGTCCTCCAATCGAATGTCGTGTTCCAATTTCAAATCTAATTTGAAGTCAATGGTATATGCGGGCAGTCAATGATCTTTAATTAGCCTCTAGTTTTGTCTGTCAGGAAACCTGCCTTCTGTTTGTGGAGGCAACAGTTGCACATTGGTGGCATAGATCATTGAGCCTGAGTGTGCTGTGAGACAGCGACTGGGTAGTGGTGGAAACAATAGCCGCCATTTTCTGGATTGTAGGGAAAATGCTGAGTCATTTTGTGGATACTACTTGATGGTGGAAAGAACGGCTCCCTCAGAATTTCTCTATACCAAACCTCAGACTACAGATTCTGAGAGGGACTGGCTTAACCACCAAGAAAAGAAATCTGAGATGTTGACATTGAGGCTGTTCCATCAATGTGTTCTGAAGGGGCCAACTGTAGCCTAGCAGAGAAAAATGAGGTGGAAGTCATCTGGAAATCTCTTAACAAGAATTAGGGAATCTGGTGATACTCATGAGGCTTCTCTGCGGGGTTCAAGTGACCTTCAAGAGACAGGCCTGAGGGCATCACAGGGAATCACATGATATTGGGTTGATGGTGGGGCTCTTACTTTGTATTTACCCTTCTCCATTCCTTGGTAAAATTTAGATAATCACTAAGAAAATGATTGTGTCTATGGAACATAGCCACCTAATGGCCTTCAATCAAAAGGTCATGTCTGCATCAGAGGTTTGCTTGAGGACGGTGGAATAGGTTAACAGACATTTGTTATTAAATAACTGGCCTTAGGTTACATTTGTGGTCAGGCAACCTGCTGGAACACAATGGAAGCTGCTGTCAACACTAACTGCGTTGATATTTGTAGGCTGACTCTTCTTGACGAAGATACTTTAGAGCGGTTTAAACTGTAAGTGCCATTTGGCTGTATTATAGCAAAAATCCTGAGTCATTGTGAGCATAACTCTGAACGGCTTCATGTGGGACTCCTGCACCATTCTTTTAAGTGAAACTTTGGACACTACTGTCAACAGGGAATTGCTTAAATGCCACTCAATGCCGAATATTAAAAATAAGAGATTATGAGATGAGGTTTGAAAACACTTGTTTGAAAATAGGAGAAAAGGAATAAGTTGAAAATAACCTGAAATGCACTTAGAAATCTCCAGGTAATCACGTGAGGATCAAGTAAACACTTGGTGGATTTCACATGAGGATCAAGGAAAACCCCGCACTAATTTGGTATGTACCAAGTGACCAGTCTTGTTGCTGTGGCTGTAGGTTTTCACTTTTCTTCACAGAATGAACCAGTCTTCAGAGTGTGAATCGTATTGCAAGTGAGTTTACCTTACATATGAGATTGAGGTGGTGTTATATTTTCAAACATCCATCCAACTTACCCCAGTTCTGGCAGAGGACTGCCTCTTTGGCCATGGACATTCAATGACTTTTCTTTACCTACCAAGAATGTCTTGTGACCGTTTGCCAAGTCCTCTACCCAAAGATTTGTTATGTAAAGTTAGTATAAATTTTGTGGGCCAAGGTCTCCACTCTACTTCCTAGAAATAAGAGCAATACTTAGTTTTGATTCCAGTTCTCCAATCAAGTTCTTTAAAGAACAGTCCATGCTTTAGCCAGGGTTCTTAGTCTCCATTTTACCTTCTCTTACCAAAAGAATGGCTTGGTGCTGCAAGGTATGGTCACCTTTCAATAACTGTCTAAAAGGAAAATTGGTGATGTTGGGCATGTTTGTGCCAAATGTACTGTTTGATGACACAGGGTTGGTGTCATCGACCCAATTTTTATCATAAATGCTTACAAGGGAGTACAGACTTGGAGGCGTGCCCTGAGTCCTCCATTCTTCCTCATCCTAAGAAATGATAATTTAGTTCTATAGGCCCAGGTGTGCACAAGTGTTTCAGGTAACAAGGGCCAGGATAGATGTTTGTAGGCCTAGGTCTTGAGTCTGGATATTGTTACCAATTGGATGGTCTTGATGTTGTGGGCCTGGGCTTTAACTATGTCCTTTTAAGAGGTCCAAGCTTGGTGCAGATTTCCATAGTCTCTGCTTGATTTTTCCTACCTAAAGAAGCCTTTTGCTTTGAGACAAGGACTTCAGGCAGCATTTGTTCACAGATAACAGGACTGGAACTATGGGCTTATGTCACCCTTTCAATCTATGTCGCAGAAAGTCATAAGAAATGCTTTGGGCTAATTTCTCAAATCTACTTTCTGGAAATAGAGGTAGGATTGTAACTGCAACCAAGGAAAGCACACTGGATCCCAATAGGAAATGCAGACAGGAGTCAAAGTCCTAGGTATAGAGATAAGACTCAAATTACATTAGGATAGACCTGCTCTGTGGTTTAAGTTATCCTATCTATTAGTTTACAGAGAGGATAGGCATAGTGCCTTTGTTCCTTGTTTCCCTTCTAATTTTTGACAGAAAAAGATATGCCTTGTACCTTGGGCCCGTGTCACCAATCCACTTTCTCACAAGGGAAGACGATTTAATGCTTTCTTTGAAGTGACGAGTGCATATCACTGAGAAAATTCACATCAACACTAAGAAATCATTAGTATGCCTGGAACAGAATGTGGCCAAGACAGACTTCGTAATGACCTCCAATTGAATGTCACGTCCACATTATGGAGGTCAACAATATATGTGGGCAGTCATTGATCTGTAATTTGCCTCTACTTTGGTGTGTTTGTCAGGAAAACTTTCTATGTCAGTGGAGGCAGAAGTTGCACATGAGCTGCGTTCATATTTGAGCCTGAGTGTGCGTGAGGAAGCAAAAGGATAGCAGTTGAATCCATGGCTGCCATATCGCTTTATTGTAGGAAAAATGCTGAGTCATTGTGAGGTGACATCTTCATTGCAAAAAGAACAGCTGCTGGAGTATTTCTCTATATCAAACCAAAAACTAAAAATCTGTGAGAGACTGGCTAAACCAATATGGAAAAAACCTGAGAAACTGACATTGAGGCTGTTTCTTCAACATGTTCTGAAAAGGCTTGTATTATCCTAGCAGAGGTAATGAGGTGGAAGTCCCCTGGATATCTGGTATCAAGAATTAGGAAATCTCAAGATACTCACGAGGCTTTCCCCAGGGATTTAGGTGACCAAGAAGAGACTGGTCTGAGGACAATACACAAAAATCATGTGAAATTGGGGCAATGGTGTGGTGCTCACTTTTGTGTTACCTTTCTACATTCCTTGGTAAAATTCACATAAGCTTTGAGAAAATAAGATTGCCTGTGTAACATAGTCACCAAAGAGCCCTTCAATCTAAAGGTCATGTCTGCATGAGAAGACTTACTTGAGGACAGCAGCATAGGCTAACCCACACTTGTCTTAGTTAACTGCCCTGAGGTTTCCTCTCTGGTCACGCAACCTGCTTGTATACAAGGGGGCAGCAGTCACACATTAACTGTGTTGAAATTTAGAGGCTGAATCTGAATGATGAAACTACTTTAAAGCGGTGGCAACTCTAAGTGTCATTATGTATTGTAGTAGAAATGCTGAGTCACTGTGAGCACAATCCTTAATGGTTCTGGTGGGAGATCCATGCTATTCTTGAAGGTGAACCTTAGGCTACTACTGTCGAGAAGAATTAGTTTAAAGGCCAGTGACTGAATGCTTAAATATTGAAAATAAGAGTTTATGAGGGGTGTTTTGAAAACAGTTGTCTGAGGATAGTTGAAAAGGAATAAGGTAGAAGTCACCTGAAAATCACATTGTAATAACATAGGGAATTACATGGAAGTCAAGTGAATACCTGGAGGGATTTGCGTGGGGATCAAGGAAGACCCTGCAGGAATCTGGTGTCTACCAGGTGATGTGTCTTGTTGCTGTGGCTGTAGGTTTTTACCTTACCTCTTGCAATGAATCAGGCTTCAGTATGTGAAATATATTACACTGGAGTGTACCCTTTAAATGAGACTGGCGTGGTGTTGTGTATTTAAATGTCCTTACAACTTACCCGAGCTCCAGCAGAGGACTGCTTCCTGGGCAATGGACTTTCATCGACATATTTTTACCAGGAAGATCGTGTAACTATGTGTAACATCCTCTATCTAAAGATTGGTTCAGTAAAGTTAGGTGAGATTCTGTGTGCCAAGGTATTCAACCTGCTTTCTGGAAACAAAAGCAATGCTTGGCCGTGCTTCCAGGTTCTCCAATCGAGTAACTTACAAGACAGTTCAGGTTTTGATTAAGGTTTTTTAGCGCCCAAATTATGTTCTATTATGAGGAGAAAGGCTTGGTGCTGGAAGATTTGGTCACCTTTCAATAATTGTATCAAAAAAAAATTGTTGATATGGAACCAGTTTGTGCTGAATGTACTATTATGATGACACAGGTTGGTGTCTTAGGCCCAATTTCTATCATCAGTATGTTCAAGGGAGGACAGTCTTGAAACCACATTCTCCATTCTTCCTCCTTCAAGGAGATGACAGCTTGAATCTGTAGGCCAACGTGTCCACAGTAGTTTCAGTTAGCAGTGGCCAGGCTGCATGTTTGTGGACCTAGGTCTTCAGAGTGGATATTGTTACCAATTGGATGATCTTGAGGTTGTGGCCCTGAGTTTAACTGTTTCCTTTTAGTTGGTCAAGGCTTGGTTCAGATTTCCACAGTCTCTGTTTTATATTTACTTCCATAAAAAGCTTTTGCTTTGAGCCAGGGGTCCAGGCAACATTTGATAACAGAAAAGAGGCTTGGAACTTGGGCTTTCACCAGCATTTCAATCTATGTCAGAGAAAGTCAGAAGAAATATTTGTGGGCTAATTTCTGAGATCTACTCCCAGAAAATGGGAGAAGGGATTGGAACTGCAAAACCAAGATCAGCATTCTGGTTCCTAATAGGTAATAGAGGCAGGAAACAAGGTTGTACATTTCTAGATAAGACTCAGATTTCATGAGGATAGTCTTACCCTTTGGATTAGGTTTTCCCATCTACTAGTTTTGAGAGTAGACAGGCTTAGTGCCTTGGGTCCTAGTTTCCCCTCTAATTTTGTTAGACAAAGACAGGCCCTGAGTCTTGGGCCCATTTCACCAATCCATAGCCTCACAAGGGAGGATGATGTAGTGCTCCCTTTGTAGTGAAAAGTGCATATCACTGAAAAAATTCACATCAACACTGAGAAGTCATTAGTCTATGTGATGCAGAAGGTGGTTGAGTAGGCTCCTAACTATCCTCCAAGCGAATGTCGTGTCCACATTACAAATATAATTTGAAGTCAACGGTATATGCAGACAGACAATGGTCTTTAATTTGCCTCTAGTTTTGTCTGTCAGGAATACTGCCTTCTGTTCTTGGAGGCAATAGTCACACATCAGTGGCGTAGATCACTGAGCCTGAGTGTGCTGTGAGCAGCAACTGGATAGTGGTGGAAACAATAGCCGCCAATTTTCTGGATTGTGAGAAAAATGCTGAGTCATTGTCAGGATACCACTTGATGCTGGAAAGAACAGCTGCCTCAGAATGTCTCTATACTAAATCTCAGACTATAAATTTTGAGAGGGACTGGCTTAACCGCCAAGAAAAGAAGTCTGAGATGCTGACATTGAGGCTGTTCCATTAATGTGTTCTGAAGGGGCTGATTGTAGCCTAGCAGAGGAAAGTGAGGTGGAAGTCATCTGGAAATCTCGTAATAAGAAGAGAATCTCGTGATACTCGCGAGGCTTCCCTGCGGGATTCATGTGACCTTCAAGAGACAGGCCTGAGGGCATCACAGGGAGTCATGTGATATTGGGTTGATGGTGTGGTGCTCAGTTACCCCTCTCAATTCTTTGGTAAAATTTAGATAGCCGCTGAGAAAATTATAGTGTCTATGGAACAAAGCCACCTAATGGCCGTTAGTTGAAAGGTCATGTCTAAATGAGAAGTTTCACTTGAGATTGGAGGCATAGGTTAACAGACCATTGTTGTTACATAATTGGCCTTAGGATTCATCTGTGGTCAGGCAACCTGCTTGACCGCAGTGGAAGCTGCTGCCGAACATTAACTACGTTGATATTTGAAGGCTGAGTCTCCGTGATGAAGCTTCTTTAGAGCAGTGTAAACTGTAAGCACCATTTTGTTGTATTATAGCAAAAATTCTGAGTAATAGTGAGTATAACTCTGAACGGCTTCATATGAGCCTCCGTCACTATCTTTTATGTGAACCTTTGGCCAAATATCGACAGAGAATTGCTCAAATGCCAATGACTCAATGCTAAGTATTGAAAAAAAGAGTTTCTGTGATGAGTTTTTAAAACACTTGTTTGAAAATAGGGGACGAGGAATAAGGTGCAAATGACCTGAAATTCACTTAGAAATCACTAGGGAATCACACAGAGATCAAGTAAAGACCTGGTGGAATTCACATGGGAATCAAGGAATACCCCACACTAATCTGGTATCTGTTAAGTGACCAGTCTTGTTGCTGTGGCTGTAGGTTTTCACTTTGCTTCACAGAATGAACCAGGATACAGAGCATGAATCATATTGCCATTGAGTTTACCTTATATGAGATTGGTCTGGTATTGTGTTTTCAAATTTCCACCCAATTTACCCCTGTTCCAGCAGAAGACTGACTCCTAGGCATGCATTTCCAATGACTTTTCTTTTCTTATCAAGAATGTCTTGTGACCGTTTGCAAAATCTTCTACCTAAAGACTCATTATGCAAAGTAGGGCTAGAGTCTGTGGGCCACGGTCTCCACTCTACTTCCTAGAAATAAAAGCAATACTTAGTTTTGATTCCAAACTCCCAATTGAGTTTTTTAAAGAACAGTTCAGGCTTTGGCCAGGGTTCTTAGTGCTCCCACTACCTTCTCTTACCAGAAGAAAGGCTTGGTACTACAAGCTATGGTCACCTTTCAATATTTGTCTAAAAGGAAAATTGATGTCATGGGACCAGTTTGTGCTGAATGTACAGTTATGATGACACAGGGTTGGTACCTCAAACCAATTTCTATCATAAATGCTTTCAAGGGAGTAAGTCTAGGAGGCGTGCACCAAGACCTCCATTCTTCCTTTTCCTAGGAGATGACAGCTTGGTTCTATACACCAAGGTGTTCACAAGAATTTCATGTAACAAAAGCCAGGCTGTATATTTGTGGACCTGAGTCTTGAAGCTGGACATTGTTACCAAGTGGATGATCTTGACATTGTGGGCCTGGGCTTTAACTATGTCATTTTAGGAGGTCCAGGCTTGGTTCAGATTTCCACAATCTCCGTTTTATTTTTTCTTTCTTAAGAAGGTTTTTGCCTTGTGACAAGGACTTCAGGCAACATTTGTTCACAGAGAATAGGATTGGAAATATGGGCTTACACCATCATTTCGGTCTATGTTACAGAAAGTCGTAAGAAATGCTCTGGGCTAATTTCTCAAATCTACTTCTGAACATAGAAGTAGAAATTGTAACTGCAACCAAGGACAACACACTGGATCCCAACAGCAAATGCAGGCAGGAGACAACATTCTAGGTTTTGAGATAACACTCAAATTCCATGAGGACAGACATGTCCTGTGGTTTAAGTTATCCTATTGTGCTGGCTAGGAAATTACTACTTTGGTATAGCCCATGGGAGCATAGGCTTTCACCTATGGAAATATGAGCTATCACCCATAGGAACATAACATTCTAACAATAAGCTTTCTGCTTCTGTATCCCTGCTTGCACAGCCGACCTGTGGGTTGACAGGTAGTGAATAGAAGAAAAATAGACCTTTGTGTTCAGACAGAATGAAGAATGGGATTTTGGGCTTAAAAACCCTGTACCTATACATTTTGGGGCTGCTTAATTTGAGATCTGTGTACCCCTGGCAGACCCAGCTGGCTGAATTAAAAGTGTGTTTCCTATAACTCACTGAGTTCTGGTGGTCCGTGTGTCTTTTAGAGGCTGGCGGCTACAACATTTGGAGGCCCCAGCGAGATCTCAGGGAGTGGCACTGGGATCTAAGATCGGACTGGCCTCTGAAGTGGTTGCTGTCCCAGTTACGGATTCAAAGGGGTGGCCAACCTAAGATGTTCCAGGGCCCTTGAATACCGTGACATGGTTAATGCAATCGTCAAGGACGCAACCTTTAGGATACACTCTTTGTTCCTGGTCTCGACAGGAATCTGGAATCTTTGAGGCCTCAGTGTCTGGATAAAAGGTACCTTTCTGTTTCTGTTGACCAGTCATTGGGGGTCCGTGGAGAGACTGGACACAGTCATATCTCCTGGACCATGGCCAGGCTGTGGGATGCCGCCTCCTGTTCCCTGTTGTCAGGTTCTATTTATTGTCTCTGGTCTTGTCTAGGTTGTAGGTGGCAGACTTCTCTGGGTCCATCTACACCCCGGTAATTGTTCTTATCTGAGTGTCTGTTTGTTCTTGTCTAAGTGTTTATTTTGTGTTTTCTGCGCAAGCAACAGGGGGAAGCCCGAGTTCACAGAAGACACCCTTGGAGTGTCTCCTGCGACATTTCAAAGACGGGTTTATAGAGGGAGCTGACTATGGCATAAGGTTTTCTCCAGGCAGACTAAGAACATTGTGTGAAGTTGAGTGGCTGTCTTTTAATATAAACTGGCATCCAGAGGGTTCTTTTGACAGGGGTTTAATAAGGAATGTTTGGAAGATTGTCATGGGAGACCCAAGACATCATGATCAGTTTCCTTACATTGATCAATGGTTAAACCTTGTTCAGAACCCTGTCCTTGGCTCTGCTGGTGTGCCCTTTCTCTAGGAGCACAAGTCTTAGTTGTGGGCACCCTGAAATGTGCAGCAACTGAATCTCCAAGACAGTCCAGTCCTTCAGTCCTCCAATCTCCACCGGAGGACAGTGACCTTTCCCCACCCTATAATCCAGGACAACAGAGGCCCAATAGCCCACCTCACCTCCTCGGACGCAGGCAGGTAACCCCTATGGGCCTCCTGCTCCCATTCCGGGTGGGGCACAAGCCGATACCACCACCTCTCCCATTCTCCCCTTGAGAGAAGCACCACCCCAGGGGCATCGCACAGACAGGCTCTTTATGGTTTACGTGCCTTTCTCTACTAGTGACCTGTATAACTGGAAGGCACAGAATCTGCCTTTCTCTGAGAAACTCCAGGCATTAATTGGACTCTTAGAGAGTGTCTTTCAGACTCACTGCCCCACCTGGGACTATTGCCGACAGCTTTTAATTACCCCCTTGACCTCAGAAGAACAGGGGCGGATGAATTCAGACTGAAACACAAAAGATAGCTGCGGGAGGGAGGAAAGTTGAGGAAGAAGGGGAACAGATTGAGGAGGAATTTTCCTCCACCTGCCCAGACTGGGGACACAATTCTCAAGCGAGGAGAATGGCATTAGATTGGTACCACCAAATTCTAATTGGGGGAATTAGGATGGCTGCTCATCAGCCAACTAATCTTTCTAAGGTAACTGAAGTTATACAGGGAGGGACCTCAGGAATCCCCTGGAGCATTTCTTGAACAAGGTGTACCAGGTGTACCATTGATCCTGAGGTCCCTGAGAACCAGCAGGCAATTAATATAGCCTTGGCTACTCAGGCAGCCCCTGATATCCAGTGTAAATTGCAAAAAAATTAGAAGGTTTTGCAGGGATGAACTTGTCCCAACTTGTTGAGATAGCCCAGAAGGTGTTCAACAACAGGGAGGCACAGGTGACCCCAAACGTATGGCTAAAATCCAAAGCTACTGTCATCAACCCAGCCAATCTGTTGCCAGACCCAAACCCCGAGACCCCCATTCATGACTGCATAGATTGCACTGATTCTGTGTGTTCCTGTGGCCAGACCTCAAAGACTCCCCTCTGCCTGAAGCCGATGAAGTTCTGTTCACGGATGGGAACAACTTCATGCAGGAAGGAAGGAGGTATGCTGGGACAGCGGTCGTAACTCTAACTGGCACCATCTGGTCACAAGCTCTTCCCCATAGGACTTCTGCTCACAAGGCAGAACTCATCGCCCTCACTGAGGCACTAAGATGGGGAAAGGATAAGGCAGTCACAATATACACTGACAGCCGATACGCCTTTGCCACTACACATGTACACAGAGCCATCTACAAGGAAAAAGGGCTTCTGACTTCAGCTGGGAAGGACATCAAGAACAAGGGTAGATCTTAGTCTTAACTGAAGCCATATAGATGCCTAAGGCTCTTGCTACTGTTTTTTGTAAAGGGCATCAAAAAGGGAATAGTTCTGAGGCTAAGGGAAATCGATGAACCAATGCAGAGACAAGAGCAGCAGCCACAAGGCCAATAGGGCCCTCGCCACATCTACTGACTGTTGTCCCTTACCCAGAACTGCCTCCATCTTAGACCTATATGGCGGAAAAGGACATATATTTTCAAGACAAGGGAGCCACTAGGAACCAACAGGGGTGGTGGATGACCCCAAATGGAAAAATCGGGCTCTCACAGGTCCTAGGAAGGAGTCTCCTCCACCAACTACACCAGACCACACACCTAGGGTGGACTAAGATGCTTCAAGCTTTAGATCCCTACTTTCACTTGTTAGAAGGGAGAAGAACTGCAGAGGGGATTGCCTCACAATGCCCAGCTTGTGCCCAAGTTAATCCAAAGAAGGGGAAGATAGAAGAACCTAGGCATAGGGAAAGAGGAACTTATCCTGGAGACCACTGGGAAGTCGATTTCACTGAAGTAACCTTGACTGTGGGGGACTACATATATTTACTTGTTTTTATAGACACCTTTTCAGGATGGGTAGAGGCCTTCCCCACCAGGAAAGAAACTGCCTTAATGGTTACTAAGAAACTACTACAAGAAATCCTCCCTCGATTTAGTCTCCCTGGAACTTTAGGGTCAGATGACGGGCCAGCCTTCGTAGTAAAGGTATCACAGCAATTGGCTAGCTACCTACATTTGCGATGGAAACTTCACCGTGCCTACCAGCCCCAAAGTTCAGGCCAAGTAGAGCGAATGAATCGAACCCTAAAAAAGACATTAGTCAAGTTAGGATTAGAAACTGGTGGGACCTGGGTAGAATTTCTCCCCTTTGCTCTTCTCTGAGCCAGGTGTACTCCATATATTAATGGATTCACTCCATTTGAAATTTTCTTTGGAAAACCCCCACCTTTAGTACCTAGAAGAGAAGATAAGAAAAAGGCAGAACTACGTAAACTTGTCTTACTTAAGTTTTTACAGGCCCTTCAAAGTGTACAGAATGAGATTTGGTCCCAGATTCATGCTGCCCACTCAGCCCCAGGGGACGGACTTCCCCATCAGTTTCAGATTAGGGACTCTGTGGATCCAGAAGTTCACTTCCAAAGAACTAGAACCCAAATAGAAATGATTTGATTTTCTGCTAAGGCCAGTGGGGAATGTGCTGGCTAGGAAATTACTACTTTGGTATAGCCTATGGGACATAGGCTGTCGCCCATGGAAACATGGGCTATCACCCATAAGAACATAACATTCTAACAATAAGCTTTCTGTTTCTGTATCCCCACTAGCACACCCAACCTGTGGGTTGACAGGTAGTGAATAGAAGAATAATAGATTTTGTGTTCAGACAGAATGAAGAATGGAATTTTGGGCTTAAAAACCCTGTACCTCTACATTTCGGGGCTGCTTAATTTGGAATCTGCATATCCCTGGCAGACCCGCTGGCTAAATAAAGTATGTGTTTCCTATAACTCACTGAGTTCTGGTGGTCCATGTGTCTCTCAGGGGCTGGTGGCTACAACACTATCTACTAGTTTTCAGAGAACATTGGCTTAATGCATTGATTCCCAGTTTCCCTTCTACTTTTTGTTAGCAAAAGACAGGCCTTGTGCCTAGAGTTCATGTCACCAAAACATATCCTCAAAATGGAGGATGATGTAGTGCTCCCTTTGTAGTGAAAAGTGAATATTTTGAGAAAATTCACCTCAACACTGAGAAATTATTAGTCTATATGGAGCAGAAGGTGGCCGAGATAGCTTCCTAACTCTCTTCCAATTGAATGCCGTGTCCACATTACATATCTAATTTGAAGTCAACGATATATGCGGGCAGACAATGACCTTTAATTCGCCTCTAGTTTTGTCTGTTTGTCAGGAAAACTGCCTTCTCTTCATGAAGGCAACAGATGCCCACTGGCGGCGTAGATCATTGAGCCTGAGTGTGCTGTGAGGCAGCGACTGGATAGTGAAGGAAACATAGCCACCAATTTTTTGTATTTTAGGGAAAATGCTGAGTCATTGTCAGGATACCACTTGATGGCAGAAAGAATAGCTGCCTCACAATTTCTCTATACCAAACCTCAGACTACAAATTCTGAGAGGGACTGGCTGAACCATCAAGGAAAAAAAGCTGAGATTGACATTGAGGCTATTCTATCAACATCTTCTGAAGAAGCTTATTTTTGCTTAGCAAAGTAAGGTGGAAGTCACCTAGTAATCTCGTCACAAGAATTAGGGAATCTCGTGATACTCACTAGGCTTCCCTGCTAGTGTAAAAGTGTAAAAGTACATTTCAGTAACATCTTCCTTATTCACATACCCCCCCTTCTTTGGCCATGACTACTTTGGAAAATATGTTGTTATGGGTTAATGGTTGTTATGGGTTAATAATATCAATTCCTCAGTAAGCTAGTCCCAAGGACAGGACAGAGAGTGATATCTTCAGGTGCCAGCTGCCTGGGAGAAAATAGCTTCCAAGGCTCCCAAGAAGAGAAACAAAAACAATGTTGCCGCCGCAGTACAGATAACCAAACTGTCCAGTTAGACGCTAACAGCCAACCTCTGCTTCTGTAATCTGCTTGCTTGCATAATCAAAGCCCACCAAGGCATAGTTTGAGGCTATATAAGTTGATCCCTATGGAGGCTCAGGGCTGATTCTCTAGTGGGGAGAGTCAGTCACCGGCCAGCTAATAAAGGCTCATAATTAATCTTACTTGGCTCCGTGGGTCTTAGATTTGATCGTACCACAACATTTGGAGGCCCCAGAGAGATCTCTCCAGGGGAAGAGGTCTGCTAAGACCCACAGCCCCGGCCACCTTGGACGAAGACTGACCCTGTCCAGGGGATGGCCGCTGAGAAACATTCCTCAGCCCTGGACACCGGGCGGTCTCGCCCAGGAGGGCAGGGGGACAAAAGGTTCAATTCTGTAACAATTGGACGCAAGCGTTCTGATCCTGTCTCACCGGTGAGTTTGTCTAAGAGTTCTCTTAGACCTGTTTCTGTCTGTGGGCCCTAAGAACTGGTGGAAGGCTGGACGCGGCATAACTTCCCTAGTCTTGTCAGGACTGAGACGTCAGATCCTGACCCTGGTTGGTTGGTTAGTTTTGCTGGCGCCTGTCTCGTGTTGGTCCATCATCTTTGTCTCCTTGGTGTTTGTTTTTGAGTTTGTGGTCTCTTTAAATGTTATATGTTTTTATACTTCTTCTTGTCTTTATAGTTTTATTAATACTTTTTTTCTCTCTAGGCTTAGCTGCCTCTGCCCCGCCAGACTGGTCCCCGGGGGAACGCGTGGCTCTTGCTTTAACTTTTTTAACTTTTACAGGTATCATATTTTCTTTCTCTGCTGTTCCGACTGCCATGGGTCAGGCTTCTTCCAGACCCATTCCTCTACAATGCCTCCTCAGTAATTTCAAAGACTTCAGGTGGCGAGCTCAAGGTTATGGGTCTCGAGTCACTTCCTTTGACCTCAAGAGATTCTGCCAGCTGGACTGGCCTACTTTTGGTAAGGGGTGGCCGTCTGAGAGTTCTCTCAACTTACAGGTTGCCTTTCGGGTTTGCAGTGTTGTCTATAACATTCTGGGACACCCTGATCAGACCCCCTACATCGATGTGTGGATTGACATTCTGTCTGATGCTCCAAAATATTTGAAAGCCTATCAATGCAAGTCTGACCAAAAGCACTCTTCCAAGCCTATCCTCATGGCTGGATCCAAGGATCTGAAAGAAACCCCCACCTCCCTGTTATGCTCCAGGGAACCCATTCTGGCCCCCTGTCCACAGTGAGGCAGAACCCCTCCAGAGTCCACCACGCACCCGGACAAGGACTGTTTACCAGCCTCCACAAGACCCGGACCTGGCCCCAGACTCGACACAGCCAGCAGCGGTCCTGGTGCCGCTCTAGCAGGTGGCCCCTCCTGAAGGGGACCCCCAGAAGGCCTTCATGGTTTATTTTCCCTTCACTACTAGTGATCTGTATAATTGGAAATTTCAGACTCCTTCTTTTTCAGAAAAGCCACGGGGCTTAATCTCCCTGTTAGAAACCATCTTCTTTACTCATCAGCCCACCTGGGATGACCGCCAACAGCTCTTACAGGTTCTATTCACTTCAGAGGAAAGGGAGCGAATTCTGTGAGAGGGCGCCAAGGCTGTGTTGGAGCCAAACGGGCAGCCCACTACAGACTCAGCTCGTATTCAACATGTGTTCCCAAATACCCATCCATCCTGGGACCCCAACATGGACCAAGGTAAGGAGGCTCTCCAAGGGTATCACCAGACCCTACTCCAGGGCCTCTGGTCCACGGCTCGTCAACCAATTAACCTGTCTAAGGTAAGCGAGGTCATTCAGGCCAAGGATGAGCCGCCAGCTGTATATTTAGAGAGATTATTGGAGTCATATAGGCTGGACACTCCCATTGATCCGGAGGACCCCAACAATCAAAGGGCTATTAATTTAGCCTTCGTTAGCCAGTCGGCCCCAGACATAAGACGAAAGTTACAGAAAGTGGAAGGATTGAGGGAGATAATTTGTCCAAGCTATTAGAGGTGGCCCAGCGTGTGTTTAACAATCGGGAAGAAGTCATGAACATCATGTTAGCAGAACCCCGTGGGCCAAGGCCCCAGAGCCCATTAGGCCAGGGCCGAGACAGAGGACAAGGCCGTAGACAAGATGTTAAAGCTAAGACTAGAGAAGGATTTAGACTTGGAAAAGATCAGTGCACCTATTGTAAGAGAAAAGGACATTGGAAAAATGAATGTCCCGAGAAGGGAAAAGCACAGGAGGAAAGAGCCCCTCTTGTGCTTCTTGAAAATGCAGAATGAGGAGGTCAGGGATCCTACATTATGAGCCCCTGGGAGCCCAGAGTAACACTGCAAATCGGAGGCCAACCTGTAAACTTTTTAGTGGGTATGGGGGCTACTTACTCAGTTTTGCAGAATGCCCAAGGCCCCCATCTAAAGAAAAGACTTTAATACAAGGAGCCACAGGCTGAGGGAAATCTTACCCTTGGACCCAAGCCAGCATTACCGACCTAGGAAAAGGGACCATCACTCATTGTTCCTGGTTATGCTTGAATGCCTATACCCCCTTCTGGGGAGAGACTTACTACAAAAATTATGGGATACCATCTCTTTTAAGGAAGGACATACTGAACTGACTCTGGGGGCCACTCCATCTGCAATAATGCTCACTTGCCCCCTCTCCAAAGAATACCTTTTACTGGAGGAGCCTGTTTTTGATCCTTCCCCTAATGCATCACTGTTAAAGGAACTGCAGTGCGGGATCCCACAGGTGTGGGCTGAGACTAACCCGCCTGGATTAGCAGCCCATCAATCTTGAGTTTTTGGATAACATCACCTGCCTCAGACCAGACCTGACTGATGTCCCGTGGCCATAACCAGATGCCACACTGTACACCAATGGAAGCAGCTTCGTCGCAGAGGGAGTCAGGCATACTGGGGCGGCAGAGTAGTTACTGGAGGGACTTTCTTCTGGGCTCAGGCCTTGAGCTACAGAACATCAGCTCAGCAAGCCAAACTCACCACTGTGACCCAAGCGCTCTGATGGGGTAAGGAGAAGACAGTTAACATCTATACAGACAACAGGTATGCCTTTGCTACTGCACATATTCATGGGGCACTCTATAAAGAGAGAGGATTACTCACCTCACAGGGGAAGGAAATCAGGAACAGAGAAGAGATCCTAGCTCTCCTGGAAGCCATCTGGCTGCCTAATAAAGTAGCTATCGTACACTGTCCAGGACACCAGAAAATTGAGTCTGAGGTAACTTGAGGCAATGCCTTTGCCAACCGGACCGCAAAGGAAGCCACCCAAAAACCAGTGGGGCCTACTGACATTCTTCCAATTCTGCCCCCCAGAATGCTCTCAGACTCACCTGTTTATAGCACTGGGGAACTTGAATTAAGCAGTAAGCTGAAGGGGGTAGAGGGACCCACTGGATGGATCCACCTCCCGGATGGACGCACCCTGGTACCCGGTGCCCTAGGTCAGGAACTAGTCTCACTCGTCCATCAGAGCATCCATCTAGGAGGGACAAAGCTAATTAAACTTTTAAAAAGAGACTATTATAATCCAGAGCTACACAAAACTGCCAAAGAGGTAACAACAAGATGTCATATATGTGTCCAAGTTAACCCTGGGCCTCCTGTTGAAGTACAAATTGGATCAAGACTTAGGGGCCAAGCCCCGGGAGAACATTGGGAGTTAGATTTTACAGAAGTAAGCCCTGGAACTTTTGGATTTAAGTATCTACTTGTGTTTATTGACACCTACTCAGGATGGACTGAAGCCTTTGCAACTAAGAGAGAGACTGCTCAGGTAGTAGCTAAGAAACTAGTGTCAGAGATAGTACCCCGATTCGGCTTGCCATTGACACTGGGGTCCGACATTGGCCTGGCTTTCATCACCAAAACAAGTCAAACCTTAGCCAAATTGTTAGGTATTGATTGGAAACTACACTGTATATATAGACCTCAGAGTTCAGGCCAGGTAGAAAGAACGAATAGGACATTAAAGGAAACTTTAACCAAGTTTAAACTTGAAACTGGTGAGAACTGGGTGAGCCTCCTCCCGTTTGCCTTTCTTAGGGTGAGATGTACCCCTTACTTCCACGGCCTCACCCCATATGAAATCATGTTTGGGAGACCGCCGCCTCTCCTACCCAAGATAGGGGTAGAAAAGGCAACTGAAATTCACAATTTCTCACTACTTAAGTCCTTACAGGCACTACACTTGGCAAGAAAAAAGACTCAACACTTAGTCTCTGCTACCCGGGGGAGCCCTGGACAGCCACTTAAACCTCATAGCCACTCTCCTGGTGACTGGATCTGGGTGAAAAAGATAGAGCCAGCCACCCTTGAGCCCTGCTGAGACTGACCCTTTCCTGTCATCCTCACCACTCCCACCACAGTCAAGGTCACTGGATGCCGTCATTGGATTCATCATACCTGGATAAAAACAGCTCAGCCTCCCAGGGAGACAGAACAATGGACTGTATGCCAGACTGAGGATCCTCTAAAGATAAGATTTTCCAGAGCCCGCTCTGGGCCCTCTTAACTCTCTTAACCTTCTCTTGCCCGTGTGAGTGTAATCCTCATCAACTCCAGGTGTATAATCGGGAACTAATTAGGTCTGAGACTGGTGTTCTTATTTCCTCTCATCATACCCCCTTCCAACCCACCTTTCAGGTAGACCTTTGTGACACCTCAGGAAAAGCCGATGATACAGGCTGCTCCTATGGTGGTGTCACAGGTAGTAGTACAGTAGGCAACTCCCTACTCTGGATTGGGTGTGGGAATACACTCCTAGAAAAAAATCTCCAACGTGTTCAACTGTACATGTGCCCTCAGACGAATAGTCGTTCTTGCTTTGGTTAACAACTCTCCTGACATCCATTACAGGACCCCTTATTCTAGTCTTCCTGGGCCTTCTGTTTGGGCCTTGTGTAATTAATTAGATAACTGCCTGTACTCTCTGAAAATGAGTAGATCGGAGAACTTACTCCAAAGGGCAAGCCTGTCCTCATGTAATTTGAATCTTATCTAGAAACCTAGGACCTTGTCTCCTGCCTCTATTTCCTATTAGGAACCAGAGTGCTGACCTTGGTTTTGCAGTTCCAATCCCTACCCCTATTTCCAGGAAGTAGATCTGAGAAATTAGCCCATAGCATTTCTTCCCACTTTCTCCAGCGTAAACTGAAATGGTGGTATAAGCTCAACTTCAAAGCTTATTTTCTGTGAAAAATGTTGCCTGAAGCCCTGGCTAAAGCAAAATCCTTCTTTATGGAAGAAAAAATAAAACAGAAACTGGAAATCTGAATCAAGCCTGGCCCACCTAAACGGAAGCAATTTAACTCAGGACCACAACCTCAAGATCATCCAATTGATAATAATATCTAATCTGAAGACCTAGGCCCACAAACATCCAGCCTGGCTTCTGCTACCAGAAACTATGGTGGACACCTTAACCTATAGAATCAAGCTATTATCTTCTAGATAGTGGAAGAAGCATGACTCAGTGTGTGGTTCCAAGTCTGTACTCATTTTAAAGTATTTATGATAGATTTTGGACAGAATATACCAACCTGTGTCATCATAACAGTACATTCAGCACAAACTGGTTCCAGTTCACCAATTTTCCTTTTAGAAAATTATTGAAAGGTGACCATAACTTACAGCACCAATCCTTTCCCCTGGTAATAGAACAAAGTTTAGGCACAAAAAAACCTTGATCAAAGACTGCATTGTTTTGTAAAATATTTGATTGGAGATCATAAAAGCATGGTATAACATTGCTTTTATTTCTAGGAAGCAGGTAGGAGACCTTCACACACAGAATCTAGTTTAACTTTATTGAACGGATCTTAGATAGAGGATGTGACACATGGTCACAAGACCTTCTTGGTAGGAAAAAATGTCATTGGAAGTCCATGGCCCAGGACCCATTTCTCTGCTGGAAGTAGAGTAAGTTGTGTGGACATTTGTATACACAACACCATACCGGTCTCATTTCCAGGGTACACTCTAGTGCAATATATTTCACAAACTGAAGCCTAATTCATTGTAAGAGGTAAGGTAAAAACCTACTAGCCACAGCAACAAGACACGTCACCTGGTAGACACTAGATCCTACAGGGTCTTCCTTGATGCCCATGTCATCCCTCCAGGTATTCACTTAACCTCCCTGTCATTCCCTGGTAATTACTACATGATTTTCAGGTGACTTCTACCTTATTCCTTTTCAACTATCCTCAAACAACTGTTTTCAAAACACCCCTCATAAACTCTTATTTTCAATATTTAAGCATCGAATCATTGACCTTTAAGCAAATTCTTCTTGACAGTAGTAGCCTAAGGTTCACCTTCAAGATTAGTGTGAAACTCCCACCAGAACCGTTAAGTATCATGCTCACAATGACTCAGCATTTCTGCTACAATACAGCATAATGGCGTTTAGAGTTTTTATTGATCTAAGGATGCTTCGTCATTCAGACCCAGCATCTCAATTTCAAAGAGGTTAATATGTAACCACTGCTTTCATTATATACAAGCAAATTGCATGACCAGAGACAAAAGCTCAGGACAGTTAAATAAGACAAGTGTGGGTTAGCCTATGTCGCTATCCTCAAACAAGTCTTCTCATACAGACATGAACTTTCGAATGAAGGGCTGTTAGGTGGCTATGTTACAAAGGTAAACTTATTTTCTCAGTACTTATGTGAATTTTACCAAGGAATATAGAAGGGTACACAGAAGTGAGAGCCACACCATCACCCCACTTTCACGTGATTTTCTTGTGTGTCCTCAGGCCAGTCTATTCCTGGTCACGTGAATCCCTCAGTAAAGCCTCGTGAGTATTGCGAGATTCCCTCATTCTTGCTAAGGGATTTCCAGGTGACTTCCACCTCATTAGCCCAGCTAAGCTAATATGAGCCTTTTCAGAACATGTTGAAAAACTACCTCAATGTCAGTATCTTAGTTTTTTTTCAATATAATTTAAGCCAGTCTCTCGCAGATTTTTAGTCTGCAGTTTGATATAAAGAAATTTTTAAGCAGCTGTTCTTTTTGCAATGAAGATGTATCCTCTCAATGACTCAGCATTTTTCCTACAATAAAGCGATATGGCAGCTATGGATTCAACTGCTATCCTTTCTCTTCCTCACAGCACACTTAGGCTGAATTATGAACTCAGCCAATGTGCAACTTCTGCCTCCACTGACCTAGACACTTTCCCTGACACACAGACAATAGTAGAGGCAAATTAAAGATCATGGAGTGCCCGCATATACCATTGACCTTACATAAGATTGTGATGGGGATATGACTTAATTGGAGATCAGTGCAAATTCAGTCTCGGTTGCCTTCTGTTCCACCCATACTAATGATTTCTTGGTGTTGATGTGAATTTTCTCAGTAATATGCACTCGTCACTTCAAAGAAAGCACTACATCATCTTCCCTTTGTTTATTGGTGACATGGGCCCAAGACACAAGGCCTGTCTTGTCATAACAAAAAGTAGAAGGGAGCCTGGGAAACAAGGCACTAAGCCTATCCTCTCTGAAAACTAGTAGATAGGAGAATTTAAACCTCAGGGCAAGTTTGTCCTTATTTAATTTGAGTCTTCTCTCAAAACTTAGGGCTTGTCTCCTGCTTGCCTTTCTGAGTGGAATCCAGTGTGCTGTCCTTGGTTGCAGTTACAATCCCTACCTCTATTTCCAGAAAAAGTAGATTTGAGAAATGAGCCCAGAGCATTTCTTACAACTTTCTCTGACATATACTGAAAGGGTGGCGTAAGTCCACATTTCCAAGTCTGTTTTTTTGTAAACAAAGGATGCCTAAAGACTTTATCTCAAAGCAAAAGCCTTCTATAGGTAAGAAAAAATAAAATGGAGACTGCAGAAATCTGAACCAAGCCTGGACCTCCTAAAAGAATATAGTTAAAGCCCAGGATCACAACGTCAAGGCCATCCAATTGGTAATAATTTCCAGTCTCAAGATCTAGGCCTACAAACATCTAGCCTGGGCCTTGTTACCTGAAACTCTTGTGAACATCTGGGCCTTTAGCATCAAGCTGTCATCTCTTAGGATAAGGAGGAATGGCGGCCTTGGTGCATGCCTTCAAAACTGTACTCCCTTGAAAGCATTTGCAATAGAAATTGGACCAATGTCACCAACCTTGTGTCATCCTAACAGTACATTCAGCAAAACCTGGTCCCACATCATCAATTTTCCTTCTAGACAATTATTGAAAGGTGACCATAGTTTGTAGCACCAAGCCTTTGTTATGGTAAGAGAAGGTAGTGGGGCACTAAGAAACCTGGCCAAAGCCTAGATTGTTATTTTAAAAACTCGATTGAGGAGCTTGGAATCACAACCAAGTATTGCTCCTAATTCTTGGAAGTAGAGTGGAGACCGTCGCCCACAGAATCTAGCCTAACTTTACATAACGAATTTTTAGGTAGTGGACTTAACGAACAGTCACAGGACATTCTTGGTAGGAAAAGAAAACTCTTTCGAAGTCCATGGTGTAGGAGGCAGCCCTCTGTTGGAACTGGGGTCGTTGGGTGGACGTTTGAAAACACAGCACCACACTAATCTCAGATATAAAGTAAACTCATTTGCAATACGATTCATGTCCTGAAGCCTGTTTCAATCTACAATGTAACGTGAAAAGCTACGGCTACAGCAACAAGACTGGTCACTTGGTAGATACAAGAATAGTGCGGGGTATTCCTTGATTCTTATGTGAATTCCACCAGGTGTTCACTTGTTTTTCACGTGATTCTCTTGTTATTTCAAAGTGGTTTTCAGGTGATTTCCACTTTATTTCTCTTTTCCTTTTTTCAAACTAGTGTTTTCAAAACTCGTCTCATAAACTCTTATTTTCAATATTCAGCACTGAGTCATTGGCCTTTAAGCAATTCCCTGTCAACAGTTGTCTCCAAAGATCCGCATAATAGAATAGTGCAGGAGTCTCACATGACTCCTTCCGAGTTATACTCTGAAGCCATTCAGAGTTATACTCACAATGCCCCAGCATTTTTGCTATAATACAGCAAATTGGTGCTAACAGTTTACGCCGCTCTTAGGTAACTTTATCAAGCAGACTCATCCTCCAAATAGCAGCACAGTTAATGTTCAACCACAGCTTCCATTGCGTTAAACAAGGTTGTTTGACCACAGATGAAAGCTAAGATCATTTATCTAACAACAATTGTCTGTTAACCTATGCCGCCAACATTAAGCAAACCTGCTCCTACAGACATGACCTTTCAATTGAAGGGCCTTTAGGTGGATATGTTACACATTTTCTCAGGCTTATCTAAATTTTACTAAGGAGTGGAGTAGGATAACTGAAAAGTGAGTGCCACACCATCACCCCACTTTCACGTGATTCTCTGTGATGCCCTCAGCTTTGTCTCTTCACGGTCACGTGAATCCCTCAGGGCAGGCCTCATGAGTATTGTGAGACATCTTAATTCTTGGTACAAGATTTCAAAGCACTTTCCTCTGGTATGCTAAAATAAGTGTCTTCAGAGTACCTTGATGGAATAACTTCAATGTCAATATCTCAGATTTCTCTCTTTGGCGGTCAAGCCAGTCCATCTCAGAATTTGTAGTCTGAGGTTTGGTATAGAGAAATTCTGAGACAGCCATTCTTTCCACTATGAAGTGGTATCCTCGCAATGACTCAGCATTTTTCTTACAATACAGAAAAATGGTGGCTATCATTTCCACCTCTACCTAGTCGCAGCCTCACAGCACACTCAGGCTCTATTATCAATGACGCCAGTGTGCGACTGTTGCCTTCACGAACAGAAGATAGTTTTTCTGACAAACACAAAACTAGAGGCAAATGAAAGATCATTTACTATCTATACATACCGTTGACTTCAAATTAGATGTGTAATGTGGACACAACATATGGTTGGAGGACAGTTAGAATGCTGTCTCTGCCACATTCTGTTCCACGTAGACTAATGACCCTTCAGTGCTGATATGAATCTTCTCAGTGATATACACTTGTCACTATAAAGGGAGCACAACATCATCCTCACTTGAAAGGATATGGTTTGTGACATGGGTCTAAGGCACAAGTCCCATCTTTTCCTAACAAAAAGTGGAAGGGAAACTGGGACTCAAAGCACTCAGCCTGTCCTCTTCAAAAACTAGTGGATAGGAGAACTTAATCCTAAAGGGAAACTTTACGTAATTTGAGTCTTATCTAGAAACCTAGGACCTTGCCTCCGGCTTTTATTTCCTATTAGAAAACAGGGTGCTGACCTTGGTTTTGAAGTTTCTATCCCTGTTTCTATTTCCAGGAACTAGATCTGATAAATTAGTTCCTATCCCTGTTTCTATTTCCAGGAACTAGATCTGATAAATTAGCATTTCTTTATCTTTCTTTGCCTTAGATTGAAATGGTGGCATAAGCCCAAGTTCCAATCCTATTTTCTATAAACAAATATTGCCTGGAGCCCAGGCTCAAGCTAAAGCCTTCTTTATGGAAGAAAAAATAAAACAGAGACTATAAAAAATCTGAACCAAGCCTTAACCGCCTAAAAGAAAGCAGTTAAACTCACAGCCACCGCGTCAAGATCATTTAATTCGTAACAATATCCAGTCTGAAGACCTAGGCCCACAAACATGCAGCCTGGCCCCTGCTACCTGAAATTACTGTGGACACCCTGACCTACAGATTCAAGCTGTTATCTCTTAGAAAGAGGATGAATGGAGAACTCAGTGCACGGTTGCAAGATTTTCCTCCTGTTAAAATATTTAAGATAGAAATTGGGCCAGAGACACCAACCTGTGTCATCATAATAGTACATTCAGCACAAACTGGTTTCATGTCACCAATTTTCCTTTTAGACAGTTATTGAAAGGTGACCATACCTTATAGCACCAAGCCTTTTTCTGGTAATAGAACATAGTTTGAGAACTAAGAAACCTGGATCAAAGCCTGAAATCTTTTGTAAGTTACTTGATTACAGAGCCTGGAAGCACGGCCAAGCATTACTTTTATCTCCAGTAAGTAGAGTGGAGACTTCAGCACATAGAATCTAGCCTAAATTTAATTAATGGATATGTTCATAGAGGATGTGGCACACAGTCACAAGACTTGGTAGAAAAAAATGTCGATAGAAGTCCATGGCCCAGAAACCAGTCCTCTGCCAGAACTAGGGTAAGTTATTTGGACATTTCAATACACAACACCATGTCAAACTCTTTTACAGAGTACACTCAAGTGCAAAACATCTCATAAACTGAAGCCTGATTCATTATAAAGGGTAAGGTGAAAACCTAGAGCCACAACAACCAGACTCATTACCTGGTAGACACCAAATTCCTACAGGTTCTTCATGATCACCACATGAATTTCTCTAGGTATTCATTTGCCCTCCGTGTAATTCCTTGGTGATTACTACATGATTTTCTGGTGATTTCCACCTTTTTCCTCATCACCTATCCTCAAACAAGTGTTTTCAAAATACTTCTCATAAACAATTATTTTCAATATTTCAGCATTGAGTTATTGGCCTTTAAGCAATTTCTTCTCAACAGTAACAGCCTAAGGTTCACATTTAATTATAGCGTGGATTTCCAAACAGAACCGTTAAGGGTTATGCTCACAATGACTCAGCACTTCTGTTATAATACAGCAAAATGGTGGTTAGACTTTCAACTGCTGTAAGGTAGCTATTGCATTTAGACTCAGCCTCTAAATTTCAAGGTGGTTAATGTGTGACCGCTGCTCCCGTTGTATACAAGCAGGTTGCCTGACCAGAGACGAAACCTCAGGGCAGTTACCTAATGACCAGTGTGTGTCTTGGAATAGAGAAGGATGCTTAAGAATAATGCAAATATGGAATGGTTAATGATAGAGATCGTAGAGGAACATGACCAAGGACAACTATAAGATTTAACAAAAGGTACTTAAGTGCCCAACTACATTTGAAGGAGTGAATATATAGCTGAACCAATCTTTGTGGTAGCAGATTTCTCTTTGGCAGTGCTCAGCTGCCTAGGTGTAGGGTGTAAAAACAAAAGAAAATTCAGTTTAAATTTTACTGGGAAGATAGGATAAGAAAAGTGTGTAAAGAATTGATGTATTGGTCAAAGTGTTGTTTAGAAGAAAAAAGGGCTCATAGATGGGAAGACAATAGACATGTAGAAAGAGGTGCTGCAATAAGGAAGTGATTCAATACCTAGTAAGCGAGGCAAGTGCAGGAAAGGTGTATGTGAAAAATCAAAATGTTCACCATCAGCTCAGTAACATTCAGCATTAATTGCTTGAGTTTAGAGAAGGGAAGATAATTATGGGTGAGAGTTGTCTGGGAACGCTTCCTATCGGGGTCATTGTTTTAAAGCAGATTTAGATCTGGGAAAGAGAGAGAGTGGAATACACTGGTAATAGCAGAGGGCTCATGCAGAAGGGTGGTGAAAAAGTAGGAGATGTAAAATGAAATTCGATTTTCCGGGTTCTCAGATGAATACCTTAAGGAATGCAGACATTATTCCTCAGGCCATAGCAAGTCACTGAGGTTTTTGAGTAGAGACATGGCAAAATAGTGTTTAGGTATGTGAAAAGAGAATTAAAAGGGAGACCAGCTGTAGAAAAGAGAGTATTGCAATACTTTAAGCATGTGGTGTAATAAGGTCTTGAACCAGCAGTGGCAACAGCAGAGGACACCAGAGATGAGAAAAATCTATGAAAGATCAGTAGAACTTGATAAGTAATTACAGGTTGAAAAAAAGGGCCAAGTTAAATATGTCTTAGGTTTTATACCAGTCTATTCAGAAAAATACACATGAGCTTATCAAAATTGAGTGCAAAAAGGAATTCACTTTTACAGTGAGGAAATGGAGGAGAGTCATCTGAGCTGCGTAGATAATTATTTTTAATATGTTTAAGAAAAAAAAAAGACTAAACATCTTCCACCACAAAAGAAAAGTATTGGCTTAAAAAAAGAAATTCACAAGAAATTTGTAGTAACTGTTTATGAAAAAAGATAGAGATTACACTAAGCCTTTGTATTCCATTTTACTGTTTATTCTTTTTAATTCTAACAAAAGTAATAACATTCTTATTTTTGAGAGAGCTTCTAAATGATTAAATAACTTGTCTAAGGTCACATAGTTACTAAATGGCAGGATAGGAAATAAAATCCAGGGATATTCTGATTCCAAAATCTAGGCTTCTATCCAAATACAACACAAACAAAAAGCTGACTTAGTCAACTACTGGAGGTTGATAAAAGAAAGAAAAATAAACTTTGATAGTGACAACTAATATTATACATAATACAATTCTTATCTATGAAAAAGTATGAAGCTACGAACCAAGTACTATTAACTATATTATCTCTTTTAATTTTTATTAATATTTTTAGGCACACAGAACATATCACTGCTCCTACACAGAGGGTAATTTTTAACAGAAATGGAATACATTGCATTGGAAACTGAAATAGCAAGTTAGATATTGGTTAAGTTGGCAAATTTTTTTAAAAAAATTACAAAGGTCAATAAGACCTCATAGAGAAACAGACAATGGAGAGAGAGAGAACCACAGTTTGCACCTGTGGTGATAAAATTGAGGTAAGTCTAGAAACGAGTGAATTCTGAACAGTAAAGTTAAGTTCTATGTAAGGTGTAACCTTATGTACAACTCCCATTACTCCAGAACGAGCCCCATATCCTAATAACTGTAAGAAGCAAGGACTAATATAGATAAAGTAAAGGCATGTAAAGGCAAAGGAATACATTGTGTATGCTACCTCTATTCTGAGGAACGTTCTGGAGAGGAACTGGAGAGGTGGCTATGCCATAGACATGGCATGATGTTATGAGTGGAAAAATGTGTATTACAAAGCTTAAGCTAGGACATTATATATGTGTGTGTATGTGTGTATGTGTATCTATATATATGATCTGAGCTGTCTTTAGTCATTGTCAGGGCAAATAATAAGCTTAATTTTTTGTCAATGATGCTATTGGTGCAGAGGAAGAAACCAGAGATCAGGAAACTGAGGCACAAGATTGGATGACATATCTATGATCATACAGTTAGAAGACCTAGCATTAGAGTTCTCATGATGAGTAATCCCATGATTTGTTTCTTTTTAACTATGGACAAAAGCTTGAAAATGTTTGGTAGTGGTCCAAAGATCATTTGGCTTATTAATTTCTACCAATAGCATAAAAAGAAAAAGAGCCACTATCAAGTCTGCTTCAAAGGTAAATGAGTTTGCCCAGGGTATATATCCCTAAATACCTATGTCCATTCTTGTCTCTTCTGGAACTGACCTAGGAGTTGGACGAGAACAGTGGGTGAGATTCTAGGGGGACAGTGTGACTAAAACACCTAGAGATTCAAAATAGTAAGAAAATGGGGACTTCAGCAAGAAAATAATGGAAAGCATAAAACCTAATGGAGTAAAATATTCATTACATTGAACAGGAAAGGAATAAGAGATAATTGAACCCATCAGTCAGAGTTGCTGCACTTATGATAAGGAAAAGAATCAAAGCTAAAAGTAGGCTGCAGAGAAGCCAGTGAAGACCCAGGTTTAGAGATTCAACTTTTCCGTTTCCTACACTGATTTGGAGTGTAACTCTTTGAATCACTAGATTATTTTTTAAAAAAATGATATTGATGAAGAAATCAAATCTGCAAGATGTCTTTTCTATCTTAAGCATTGAATGTTGTTGTAGAATACAAAAGGCATTGGTTTATAAAGAGTTGTTTTCACCAGCTACCTTATTCTTGGCTACCTAAGGAATCCAACTGGAATGTATATTAAAACCAAGACATCTGAAATTATCTTTTCACCAGAGAAAATTTTAGGTGATTCTAAAAGTGTCTGGAAACCATTCAGATGTTTGCTTCTTCCTACTTCTGAGACTCTCCCATCTCATCAGGTAGGCAACTTCTTCCTTAAGTTCACAATCTAGCTGGGGTGACATTGCCAAGTGAACAAAGAGTGATGATACAGTGTTTCTAGGGTAAACACACTTAGAATTTCCATGGGGGATTTTTGAATGCTCCCTACAGGAAAACTGTTCTAGGAAATATTTGTGCTGTTGTACCACAAAATGTACTTAAATGCTTTTCTGTAACAATTTGAATTCTTTTGGGTGCAAGTTATGAAATCTAGACTGAGCACAACTTAAACAATGGTGGTATATTATCTCATATAAGAAATTCGGAAGAGTTCCCATGGTTGGTTAGTTCACCAGCTCAGTGATGTTAGGATTCTAACTGGACTTCTCTGCTATTCTCTTGGCTTTCTCTTCATGGCCACAAAATGACTGTCACAGTTCCAAGCAGTCACATCCTCACAAGAGAAAAATCCAAACACAAGAATGAAAAAAGATTTGTCCTTTTTTGCTTCAATTTTGGATAGGAGGAAAAACCTTCCCAGAAATCCCAGCTGTCTTTCCATTATGTTTCATTGACCAGAACTGGATCACATGGCAAAGAATGGGATTGACAACATTGGTTTAAACCAATCACAATTTATCCCTGAAGATGAGTCTGTCTTTCCTGAGCCCATTATTATCCAAACCCTTAAAAACCTGGGGTTCTATCATCAAGAAAAATAAGAGGAATGATTGTTGGGTAGGCAGTTAACAAGTTCTGCTCATCACCTATAGATGTTTTCCTTGTATTTAAAGGTCTATCTCTAAATTTGCATTTAATATTTATTAAGAAAACATCATCCTAGAAACTGTTCTGAATAAAGCAAATACACTTCAACCCTAACTTCAAAGGAACTATATCAAAACGTAACAGAGAAATGTGTACACAAAATCAGACAAGAGAGCAAACATGAAGTGAAGGGGGGAAAAAAATACACACACACACACACACACACACACACATACATACACACACATATAAAATTATATATATATATATATATATATATATGTATATATAATGATATGATGAATGTAGAATTTCCTTGATTCCAGGACTCAAACTGAACTTTGGTGTTCTGTCATAGGACTTATTTTAAGTTCTATCATAGGGGCATGGTTTCTTAGATTTGTAATACCCTGGGTCATATTTTAAAAATATATATATATATTCTAAATATACATATTACATATATTATATATATATGTATATATACACATATATATATGAACAGCTTAAGTGAAAGGATTTTATCTCTCTGTTATGTATTGTATTTTATTTCCTCAAAAGGAAATATTATTCAAAGTGATCTTGAAAATGAGATGTTGGTAGGAGCTACAGCCCCTCAGTTCTTTACAGTAGACCCTGGAGGCCCCAACCCTGCTGCCTAGGTTTATCTGCCACATAACATGTTTGCATCTATAGATATCCCAAGATAGACATTCCAAATGTATTTGTTTATTTTAACATTATTATATAGGTGGATATAGCCTCTTAAACCATTAGAACAATACTCTATATCACATATGCTATGAACTACAAATTTTCTTATGTGCTAGATAATTAACCACCATTTTTAAAAATAAATTTTCAAAAGGTAATTACAACCTATCTTTAAAATGCAATCCATTTGCAATGGAAATTGTAACTACAGCTCTTAATCTCTGAACTTAAATCTGTCCTCTATATGCACCTCTCATGAAAAGATACTTCTTTAGTAACATATTCAAGTATTCTTTTCTCCATGGACGACACAAGTTATTTGAAGGAAGTCAATAGAAATGTGTATTTGAATTTGCTAATTTCATGAGGGTCTGGGTATTAATTGACAGAATAAGGACAAAATCTGAATGAAGCAAATATACATGTGCTTGAGAGGACTGTCTGGTAGTCAGCCTGCTTAGGAAAGGATACTAGAAGTGGATTGTGATGGTTCATTTTTTGCGTCAGCATAACTAGGCTATGGTACTCATCTGTATGTTCAGACACCAGTCTAGATACTGCTGCGAAGGTATTTTGTAGATGTGATCTACATCTACCATCAATTGACTTTGAATAGATTATCCTCGATAATGTGGGTGAGACTCATCCAATCAGTTGAAGGCCTTAAGAACTAAGACGGAGATTTCCCTGAGAAGGAATTCTACATCAAGACTATAACATAAAAACTCTTCCTGAGTTTCCACCATGCCAGCCTGCCTTATATTTTTCAGACTTTCTGACTCCCATAATCACATGAGCCAATTCCTTAAAAACAAATATCTCTCTTCCTCTCCCTCCTTCCCATTCTCCCCTTCTCGCTCTCCCGCTAATGAGTCTGTTTCACTGGAGAACCCTGACTTAAACAGGGATTAATTCGATAAAAAGGAAGGGATTTAAAATCATGTCATTCCATATAACTAAGATTAAGAAAAAAGGCCTTTCATAGAACTGACCTGGACAGGGTAGATTTAAGAACATTAGTAGAGAGCTTTCCTTACACAACGTGAGAGAACAGTTCATTTGCTGATTGGCAGGGCTCAAAATATACAGTTTGGGAATGAAACTGGCAGATACGCCTTCAACCCAGAATGACGGAAATGAGGAAACACAAAGTCTAGGATTTAGCACTGCATGGCTTATTTAAATCTGGTATCTACAAAATCCTTAGCAAGATAGATTCAGGATTAAGCTATGCAATACTACTAAAGATCCACTGAAATAGATGGCAGCTGTGACACCCAGCAGAAGCAGTAATGCCCAGTACCAACAGTGAATTGCCACAGGTCTCCTTGTGGTAGTTGACCTGTCTTATGGATGAGGACTTGGATATCTGAGAACACTCAGAAATACCTGAAGGGAATTTACAGGAGGTGTGGAGTCCTGCATTAGCTTACCTGTGTATTATAAGCCAATAAAACACAGTTTTCCTTTAGTTTTGTTACTAAACCAAAATCAACTAAAATATTTGAAGGGAAATGGCTGCCATCATATATTACAAGCTTAAGCACTGTTGTATGCATCATATAATTCTCACTATTCAAAACATCAATATCATCAAGAGCTACACCTGAGCTAGTGGCACACAGATCAGCCTATAATGATGAGTTTTGCTGTCTTTCAGGGTATTAATTCAGGAATACCTTAGTAAAAATTATCTTTTTTTTTTTATTGCAACTAGAAATCCAACTCCAGAGAACTGTTTCTTTCCTTTAAGCTTAAACAACTTCAAAGTCTTCATAGCCTTAAACACAAAAAAAATTCATGGCTCAAAAAGAAGAGTCTTTTTTTCTAAATGATGACTCAATCTGTCTTCTTTGACTAATTAAGTACAAATTTCACAAACCAGAGCACACTTACACTTTTAAGTCTGGGCTGGAGAATGCCAATTTTTGCAAACCGCTTTACTTATCAAAGCAGTAAAAGCCTCAGTAAAGAGTATATTTTGGAGTCATTATTATTTTAAGTCTTCTTCCACTACCACCCAAACTGGGTCATTAAAACCCAGATAAAAATTCTAGAAATGGTTGAAAATATCATTCAACCACATTGCTACAGACATATAAACACAAGCTAATATCTACATCTGTAATGTTCAAGATTTTTTTTTTCTTTCCTTCTCACCTCCCTTCCATCCTTCAGTCTTTCCTTCAACTCCCCATGCTCCCACCATCACCTTTCTTACCTCACCTCTTAAACTCTCTCCTACTCATGAACATCACCAAAATAGAAATCTATATCGGCAGATGGTCCATTACTAAGTCCAGATCAAAACTATCACCAAAATTATCTACCCCTTAAAATGGGTGGAATCCAATGGTTGGGATGGGGGAGCAAGTGACATTCCACTTTCTGTTTCTGGAATATTGCTTACCCTGGTGTTCTCCAGGTAAGAGTTACAGGGGAACACTCAAGAATTTATGAGACAGGAAGTTGTGTCCTTGCTGAAAAAAGCATGAACATCTGTGGGCCATAAATCTTTGAGGAACAGTTAACATTTTGGATCCTCCAGTGGCAGGTATCCAGCAAGAATTACTTAAGTTTATCCAATAAACTGTACCAACAACATGCTAGTCATTCTGTCAGATACTAGGTAAACACAATGACAAAACAGATATAGAGATCCCTTCCCAAAATAAACTTATGGCTTAATCATGGCAAAAAAAAAATCATAGACACATCTATAATGTGGATCAGAATAAGCGAAATATTTTTTTCTTTATTTGCTCACATCCTAGATGCCCATAAAGAAATAAACACAGTATAAAGTATCAAATTATGAGGTGAAAGCTAAGGGCATAAGATTGATGCTTCCCATTTTTTTTGTCTGGATTCAGTTTTAGTCTTAAAATTCTTCTAACAATGCAGAACTTTTCATTTTTCTCCCCTAAAATTAGACCCTTGGTCTTTCAGAAACAAGGAAGATTAATGTTGGGGAGTGGAGACCAGGTCATATTTATTGGTGACACTATCCCTGTTGGCCAGTAATTGGGCCTGGGACTTGTGGTCAAAGCCACCAGTCAGCTACCACCAGTTCGCACTCACATATTCCATCTTGCAAAATGGTATATTCTTGTGTTCAGATGCCTATTTTTCTGCGAGCTTCTTTCCTCACCATATATGGAATTTGTCTGAGGAAGCCAGTATTTCTAGATTTCTTCTTTTTTTCCTCATGGGTTTCAAAATTGTAAAATCTTAACAGGAAGGGTTTTCTAAGCTGGCCTTGAACCTGGAAAAACCTATGGACTAAAGGACTCCCTGAGCTTCTCGACTAGTAAATCTCCAAAAATTAGCTTTGAAGTTGATTTCCCTTTGGGACCAAGGGCAGCTATCATTCCAAGTGATACCATCAAGGCAAGTGACTTCATTCAGCATAGGAATCTGTGATGAACATCACCCTCAAAACTCAATAAAGATGTATTTCTCATGCATGTAAAGTCTTCAGCTATAAAGACTACACCACTTTTGTGGTTTTGGTCTCTCAGTAGGGGAATTTTGTTTTCCCTGCTCAGGAAGAGAGATCAGAGGCTCATGCAGGGATTTATACTTTCTTAGTCCAGAAGTTATCCCTATGACTTCCCAAATTCCAGTGGCCAAAACATGTTACATGGCTCCACCGAACCACAAATAAGCCAGAAGATTCAAAGTACCACATACTAGGACTGAAAATAACAATATGAGTCAAGGGCTTATAAAATGGATGAGAGCGGGAAAGATAAAATGAATGGCTACAATATAGAGTCATTTCCTCTCCATTGCCCCCTTTGCGACGTATTATCCAGACAAGTTCTAGGCTTTTAAAGTCAAAACATTCTCTACCTTTGCAAAAATGTACCTACTCATTCCAGTCCTCCCACTTCCACCCACAAACAACTGGTCTTTGCTGGGAATGATATTAGATGAAGATGAACTGTGTCACAAAAAGCTCTCTATTGGCAGGAGAGGGGCATAAAGGCAGGGATATAAGAATCAAAGAGAATTAAAAATGATGATGTAGGTTTGTATTTATTAACATAAAAAGGTGGTATTTGCTACATATTTATAAATAAAAAAATGTGTATTGGTACATATGGTTTTCTATATATATATATGTACATATTCTTTGTGAATGTTAAAAAAAAAAAGCAATCTCTAGTTAGTAAGCATGGCATATAAAAATAGGCCATAACAAACCTATTTTATTTTCTTTATGGTAAGGATATCAGCTAGCTGTAATAGAATAGGAATCAAAATCTTTGAGTTTGTATAGCTGTGGGCAAGTCACTTGATATGGGACTAAATATCTCAAACTATTTTCCCTACAAGTCACTAGTAGCTGTTTGGCTAGGAAGCGTCTACCATAAAATATACTGCAGAGGTCATTGGTTACACAAAGATCAACAGGATTCATTATTGCATAACTGTTCAGAGTTCATGTGCATCGTCATTTTCTAAGAGTGAGCTGTGGTGTGCAGTTTTTCTCAACTTGACTGCACAAAGAGTGGTATTTTTTTTCCAGAGCATCTTACAGACTAGCTTCTGCAGAACTCTGAGAAATGCTTTTCTGAAAATCACCTTCAGTTCCAATATTTTATGACTATACATGGTAAATTATAAACTATTAAAGTCAATATAATCATCATTGCTACAATTAAAATTAGAAATTTGTATCAAATTTTCACCAAATGACACAAAAACAATAAAAGTCAAAATATATCATAGTTTTGAACTCTGGAACTCATACATTAAGTGATTCAAAACCCAGTTTCCAACTAAATTTTGAGGCAAATTGAGATTCAGTTAAGCTTATTTTTCTATTATTTTTTTTGTTCCAGGAGCTATTTAAGTATCTCCTGATAGGCTATAATTCATTCCATTTAAATTACATGTTAATTCACTTACAAAAAAGAAGCGAGAGGACAGTGGGTGGAGGGGAGAGAGATCAGCTCCTTTATAATTCAGTTAAGTAATCCTGCATCTTTAATTAGATGAGAGAAACCTTTTAACTTTATCCTATATTTGAAAGGAACCCTGAGATATGTTCTAGATACAGCACAAAAAGAATAAGGTTTAACAGACAGTATCATTCTGTAACTAAAACATCCTCTAATCACATTTAAACTACTAATATGCATTTTAAGTCTCATTAACAAAATACTTTAGAGTATTGATCAAGACATTCTAAGGCCAATTTACATTTCTGATTTATATATGTATAGTATATAAAGTCTGCAAATACCAGTTTATTAAAAAAAAAAAAAAAGGATTCTCCTTTCTTCCATATCCTACTTCCAGGGCCCTTCACTCTGACCAAGACTTTCAGGGAAGGCTGCAGCTCCCCAGAGCCCTCAGTTTCCTCAGTGCAGTAAACTCTGAGAGAAGGAATTCACTCTTGCCAAAACTCCCAACTCCCACATCTCCGTTCACCTAGTATTTAAAAAATATACTCCTATGCCAGGTATTTTATAACCACCTAGGTCTAACTCTAAGTCTCACAGTAATCTAACAAAGAAGACAGAGAAGGAGTTCTTACCCTCCACTTCTACACATGAGGACACAGCTAGGTAAGGACAGATGCCCAGTAGAAAGAAGAATCAGGACTTTGTTTTCTGGCTACCCCGTGGTCCTTTCTACTTCATCACATAGTTCCACAATAGGCTGTGGTCACAATTTGTAAATAGCAAGGGACTTTCCTCTAGATTCTGATCCCACTATTTATTAGAGGATGAGCAACCTACTTAACCTCTCTACATCTCAATTTCCCTAACTAAAAAATGGGCATACTGTGTTACACACTTTACAGAGAGATAAGATTAAATTGGTCAATGTGTATAAGAAACTAATCATGAATTTTGGTATATAATACATACTAATTTATCAATTCATTAAAGTTTCTATTAATCACTTAATTTGTTTATTTACCTAAATATATATGTATATAGAGCACCAACCCTGTGCCAGGCAAGAGAGTCACAGTCATGTCCCTCATGGACTCTGTAGCTATTTTATTATAATTATTATAAATTACATGAGCACTTAACAGATGAAGAGACTAGAAAGCTGAAGACTAAGAAATCAACTAGAAGCCAGAATAGTCTCCCATGGTAGGGGGATGAATTACACCTATGTAGGCCAAATAATAGTAATATGTCAGAAAAATTAAGCTTATTAACACTTTTCTAATAGTACTCATACCTGTTTTCCAAAATTTCCATATATCTCTTCAAACTGATTTCTTGGTAGCATAATTTCAATCACACCACTCAAGTTTAAAGAACATGTTACTTAAACCACTACCTTAAGTTCTCAATTAGAGAAAAAATAAATTCAAGAAATGTCTAAAGCTTGAGAAAATATCTTAAGGAAATTATAAGCAATCTTTAGGTCTTGGGTATACAGATACAGTTTTTCTGAAGGAACCCACAAACTCATTTTAATTCAACCTTTGTTTGATTCCTGTCTTGAGGGGGTCTTACTATAAATCACAATTGAGACTGCCCCTTGAGCACTTTTCACCTTCTGCTCAGCAGTCATATTCTTCTCTTTGGTTTGGTAATGTTTGCAATACACTTGAGGGGTGGTTTTTAATGATAGCAAAAGAGATGGAGATAGGTATGAGCAATACAAGGAGGACTGACATTACTGGAGATGATACAAAGAAACAGAATCCTTGTAAGATCTGAGACTCTCTTTAAACCTCTATGTGGCTGCTAAAGAATGGAGTCAGTTGACTTTCAACTGTAATAATATATAAACATGATTATTTTCTTTATATCATGCATACGCATTGGCATTTTGCCTGAGAGTTTTCTGATTCATTGACTTGAAGTATGGGCTGCTACTGAATACCCCTTGGACATAATCATTCCTGTTGCAAGATAATGTATATCTTAGTCTTCATATACCTCTTAGTAGCTTCCAGTGATCATTATAATTAGAGATAATAATACCCCCTCACCCATTTAATCAAATGTGCAAAATAAAAGTCAGACTGAGCAGAATCTCCCTTCATCTGTGCTCCATCCCTAAAATGGAACACATCTCAGAATATACACTGGAAAGTCTGAAAATACAACTCAATTCCACATTTACTGTGACCAAACCCTATTCTGGGTGCTGTACTATATCATGTGACTCCGAGAATGATTAAGACATGGCCCATGCCCTAGAAGATTTATAACCTAGCAGGGGAGATGGACACTGTAGTAGACCATTGCAAGAATATATGGTAGATACTAAAGCAGCCTAGGAACTTCAAGCACATGGATGATGTGTTTAGAACAATTTCACTGGTTGAATGAATGACAGTGTAGAGGTGTGAGAAAAAGCTTTCAGGAAAATAAGTTGTTTGAGCTGATTCTTAAAAGTAAACAAAAGATTTCAAAATAAAAGAGGTTGGGGAAAGTGTTCTAGGCAGAGGGGACTGCATGATCACAGGCACTAAAGTTAGAAATCAGAAAGAAACTACAAGTATTTTAGAATGTCTAGAGCATAAAATATTAGGTAGAAAGTGACAAGAGATGAAGCTAAACATGTAGAGGAAGGCCAGAATTTACAATTTTTTTTTGATATGAAAATGTGTTTTTTAAATCTGAAAAACATATATAGTAATTTAGAAAGCTTATTTAAAATGATGATTTTTCTTGCCTTTTCTTTCATATCTCTAGTTTATAAAGATTTCCACTGAAATACTCTTTTCTCTATGGAACCATTCCTGCTCTCCATCCTTTTGTGTCTATCTTAATATAAGTTAAAATGCTTATTTTTTATGTAAATTGTTGTTATAAAATAGGGCTACTTTCGATTTAGAACCAAGACCAAAAATTTTCTCTTAATTTCATCTTAAGTATACATGTTTTGACTTATGTACACATGCACATTTCTACATTGAGCATAAAACATAACTTTCCTGATTTATTTTAGCCTTTTTCTCTCTTTTTCTTCTCTCTCTCACTTCTCCTTTCATAGTTAAAATTGTTAAGGGATGGTGATGAGGCAGAAGCTTAGAAGAAGTAGAGAAGAGATTATCGTAGAGCAATACAAGGAGTTTACAGAAAGTTGGAAAAAAAGACAAGAGATGAAAAGAGTTGTTATCTAATAGCACTGGATTCCTTTATTATGCACTTCATGTGTATTCTAAGTAACTACAATCCTATCAGAATTTCCTCACTGCAAACTGCTGCATATCAGAAAGCACATTAGCAGAGTAAGTAATTGCTCAATGTTGCTTCCAATGTTATGATTCTGAAACAAATGGAAGTAAAAATTGGGTTTTCATTCTTATATATGACCTCACTAAATGTGATCTGTAATGGATATGCTGTCAATGGGTACCAACATGTCTGGATTAATAATTCACAGAATCAGAGGATTTCTACTCTGGGAAGGATCTAACCCAGTGCTCCCACTGCAGCAAGTAGATAAAGAGTAGATACAACTTAACAGCAAAACAAACAAACAAACAATCCAATTTACTAATGGGCAGAGAACCTAAACAGACATTTCTCCAAAGAAAACATATGAAAAGATCACCAATGATCAGTGAAATGCAAATCAAAACCACAATGAGGTATCATCTCATACCAGTTAGAATGCCTTTTATCAAAAGACAAGAAATTACAAGTGTTGGTGAGGATGTGGAGAAAAGGAAACCCTTGTTTGTGCACTGTTAGTGAGATTGTAAATTGGTGCAGCCACTATGGAAAACATTATGAAAAAAGAGTGTCTATTGCATGATTCCATTTACGTGTAGTCAATAAACGAGGGAAACGAACCTATGATTATGTAGGTCAGAATGGTAGTTAACCCGGGGAAGGTATCAACTAGCAGTGGCATAAGGAAATGTGCTGGATGCTGGAAATAGCCTATCTCAATTTGGTGGCACTCAATTGGCTATATACATATAGAAAAATTCACTTATGTGAAACCTCAATAAAAATACCAAAAAAAAAAAAACCCATAGAATCATTTAATTTTAGCACTAGACAGAAGCTTAGTAATCATTTTGGCCATCCTTTTTTACATATGAGGAAAACAAGGCTCAGAAAAAATTAAGAAGCTTGTAGATAATTTATTTGTCCAAAAAGTAATGATTAGACACTTGCTCTTTTCTCAGAACATGTTAGGATACAGGTTAAATAAGACAGACACATTATCTGCCTTCATAAGCCTACGGTTTAGCTATAGAAACAGAAGTTAAACAAATTACCTAAAAATTAAATATATAACTCCATTTTGTGACAAACGTTGTGAAGGACAATTACAGGCTGTTTTTAGCAATTACACGTGGAGCTAGTTCACCTGGCCTGACAAGAGTAGTGCTCTCTTGAATTCAAACACTGCATTTTTTCATGAACTTCGAACTTCTTAAAAACTAGAAGCAAATTATAGCCCTGCATGAGTTCCTCCCCTAATTTTCAAAAAGCAACCTTTCATTATAAAACATAAGCAAAAGTATAAATAAATTTAAAATGATGACTCTCTCCCGAGACTTGCCAAAAAAGCCTCAAATTCAGCAGGGAAGGCACTGCTAAAATTATTAGACTTGAAATTTGTTTCCTGTTCGTTAAATCTAGGTTCTTTAGATTCATGGGTTATATGGCCTGGCAATAGCCTTTCAACTGATTTCTGTTAACAGAGCAGCCTCTGATGACTGTTTATTTGATATTTATGTGAACCCAGTGGTTACAAATTAGTCAGCTTAGAAAACAGAACTGAAATAAATCAGTCTCAAGACGATCAACATATCCATCATAAAATTAAAACACACAACACATTGGATTTTTTAATGAACTCACAGTCTATTACTTTGGGGATTTGTTTTGAAAGATGCCAGCAATCGCTCAATATCTGGCTGGGGCAGATTGCCTCTGTAGAAAGGCTGGTCCAATTTTCCTGCAACAAAACACAAGTCATTAGTAACCTCAGTTTTCTTTGATAAGAAAAAACATAATACTGCTGTCTTTAGTTTGGTTCCCTGAGAGGTAGGCCCTGAGACAAAGATTTGAGTGAAAGTTCATTTGGGAGCTGACCTTAGGATGCATCAGTGTGAAGATGGTAAAGTGAGAGAGAGAGAAAGAGGAGGAAAGGGCTGTGCACACCTGGGTGAGACTCAGCAGGCTGGCTACCACTGGGAGACTGTGCATCAAGAGTTGGCCCCACTGAGAGATGAGGAGGGCGGGGTACTTACGCACCACCTCCCATTCATCATCTTTAAAGGGTTGCTCCTTGGGCCACAGCTACCTGGCACTTCCAGCCTGTGTGTTAAGCACACAGCTGTAGGTAGAAAAAGGCCACAGGCAAAAACTGATAGCTATTTGCAATAAGAAGCCATCTGTCCTTAAGGAAATGACAAATGCTGAGGTCATGTAGATGGTCACCAAGAGTGGCTACACATATAACTCAGTTAGTGGAGCATTAGAGCAAGAGTGTACAAGAGAATCAATTCTTAAACACCAGGTGGGCAGAGAAAGAAGGATAACCGTTATCAGGCTCCCTCCCACACCCATAGCTAACTTCTGAGGGGAAGTGACTCAGCACTTCTCCCCTGATGTAACCATGTGCCCGGTACACATGCGCGGGCTCCCATTATCTGGCAGTGTGCCACTATCGTTTACCTGAGTATAAAAAGCACCACTGCCTTGCCAGGGTGCGGTGCTGTGCCCTTGCTGGATACCACTGGATACCCTGTGAGGTGGGCTGTGCCTTAGCTGGAATAAAGAGCCATGTCACAGCTGCCTACAGCTCCCCACATTTTCTTCCACCTGCTGGAGTTTCAGACCTCTTACCTCGAATGGCGAATCTGCAGCAACACACCAATGACAGGCATGTGGGGAAAGCACTGGTTAATTGCTTAAGTAGAAATCAACTAGGACAGGATCTACTGTACAATGGTATCTTGCTTTAAAAATTGAAAAGCAGTATAGCTATAAAACTATTCTTTTCTTCACTTATTACTTAGACTGTGGACCATTTGTATCCTAAGTCTAATGATCAAAGAAATTACTTTTCTCAAAGGGAAGATCACCCAGGGTCTTCACATGTTGCAAGAGTCTTTCAGGTCAGCTTCAGTGGAATGAATGAATGGCGGTCATGTATGATATCAAGGAATTTATATACATTATCTATATATAAACATATATATAGGTCCCAGGCCTGGCAGTTTCCAGGTCTGGCTGTGACTGAGGCTTGCAGCTAGGAATAGGAGGACCCCAGTTTTAGAATGTTACATTAGCATAGTGGGGTGCCTGCGCCTAACGTGTATGTAAACATGATTCAGCTTATTGTGTCACGCATGTGTGGCTAAATGCCACTATTGTTCTCTGACATATATAAAGCCCATGCAGTCCCCTAGCACAGAAACACATGTTCCCCTCAATAAAGTTGGTGCCTGCTGTTTCATTCTCATGTCAGCCCCTTGTGCGTTCTTCCAACTAGGCGTCTCACCACCAAAACCTTCCCTTCTCCATCAGCTTGGTGCTGACACATGGTGTAGTCAGCAGGATGAGGCGAGGACAGTCCCCAGGAGGAGGACATGTGGCCCCCACCTCCCAGTGGTATCCTGTGGCCACATATCTTGTGGATGTTCCCAGAGGATTGGAATGGAGTGAAGCCATGTCAGAGGACATCCAGAAAGCCCTGGAGATGTTGGAGCTGAATGTCCCGACCACTCACCAGGAGGCAGAGGGTCAGGCGGCCTGGATGTTCCTGGTGGTGCTGCGGCAGGCCAGCCTGGAGGTTCAGGGCCAGGCTCAGCAGGTGCAGCAGCTACAACACCAGGAAGAAGCACTGGAAAGGCAGCTGGTGGCAGCGGAACACATGCTGCGGGGCCCTGATGAGTCACTGCCATCATTCTGGTCTGGGAGCCCGCCAGTGATACTGCTATAGGCACAGCTGGTGATACGGCAGCAGGTCAAAGTGGAACAGCCATTGGACCCAGGGTTGGGGCAAACTGGCAGCACCCCCCAAACTAAAAAGCACACCACCTTAATCCAGTACACTCCCATCAAACTCCGGGACCTGACGAAACAGGTACGACAGAAAACCAGGGAGACGGTTCCAGGGTGGTTGCTGTGGCTGCGGGATGACGGGGCCAAAGACACTGAATTATCTCCGGAAGAGATGGCTCAGTGGCCTCTGTTACGATGACACTGACCCTCCGGCAGCACCTTCAGAATGTGGCACATACAGTGCAGGGCACAGGCACCACTCCCTCATTAACTGGCTCATGTCTACTGTACGGACAATGTGGGCCGACCCAAGGGAGCTGCCAGAGACAGTGAGCAGATGGACCATGTACTTAGATCTCGTCCAGATAATTCGGGAAACAGGCATGCAACAGATGATGTTTTGCGCCCAGTATACTAGCTCCAATGAAGAAGTATTTACAACCTATGTGAAGGACTTGATTTTGACTTCTAGCCTGGCCAGTACTTTTGGTACCATGGTGGCACAGCTGGCCCCTTACGTGGATAGGCGGATCTATGAGGTGACATGGCTAGGTTGGGGGATGTGGAAGTGAAACACAAGGAGTATTCCACCCAAGTGTGCGCCGTACCATCCTATGCACTCCCAGATCAGCCAGTGCACGGATGGAGGCATGGCTGAAAGGGGGAGTGAAGTAGCCTCTAACCCATTGGGCTGTGAGCCACTGGCAGATGCAGTTTGATCTCTTCCCGGCAGGGGTCACTGCAGAAAAGGTTGAGCAGCAACCAAATGAAGTGCTGCTGGTGCTGGGAAATCAGCTGCACCCTGACCAGCACTTCACTCTGATTCCTAGGAAAGCCACAACCCATGAGGTGTGGCTGGCTGATTATCTCCCTGATTAGGGATTTGACTGGGGCACCTGGTCGGCTGAGGAGCCAGTTGACCTTGAGGCCACAGTAGTTAAATAAGGTTACGCCATGCCGAACATTGCAGACATCATGGACCAGTTATTACATGAACTTGGACAATACCATTATGTGGTAGGCTTGGCAAATGCCTTTTTCTCTATTGCTGTAGCCCCAGAAAGTCAAGAAAATTTGCCTTCACCTGGGAAGGGTGACAGTAAACATTCCTTGTCTTTCCCCAGGGCTATATGCACAGCCTTACCCTGTGCCATTGACTCGTGTCTCAAGATTTAGCCACATGGAAACAACCACCTGCAGTGCACTTGTATCATTACATTGATGATCTAATACTCACTTCTGATTCTCTTACAGAACTTGAAGCAGCAGCAACCAGCCTGCAAGAAGCTCTAGGTGACTAGGGTTGTAAGTGAATGAGGACAAGGTCCAGGGACTTGAGTTCTCTGTTAAATTCTTGGGAGTTGTCTGGTCGGGTAAGACAAAAGTAATGCCAGATGCGATGATTGATAAGATACAAGCATATCCCCAACCTGAGACTGTGAAGCAGCTCCAAACCTATTTGGGACTGCTGGGATTTTGGAGAGTATTCATCACCCATTTGGCTTCCTTGATGCAACTCCCACATTGTCTAGTGCGATGAGGTGCCCATTGGGATTGGACCCCCGAGATAGAAGAGGCCTTTAAGGCTGCAAAGCCAGCTGTAGCACAAGCCCAAACTCTACATGTAGTAAATCCAGCCCTCCCATTCCTGCTTATGGTGCAGATGGATGATGTAGGGTTTGGATGGGGCTTGTGGCAGAAGCACGGTTCCTGGAAGGTGACAATAGGCCTCTGGTCCCAATTGCAGAAAAGCACAAAAGTGTGGTATTCTCTGATAGAGAAGCAACTTGCTATCATACATGCAGCCCTTCCGGCCAGTGAGGCCATCACTGGCCTCAATCCCGTAACTGTGCAGTCCACATACCCTGTGGAGGGGTGGCTGCAGTCTTGGGTGAAGACTCTCTGTATGGGAATTGCACAGACCCCTACACTGACCAAGTGGGGGCGTACCTAGAGCAGTGGGTGCAGTTCTCTGTGAGCCCCCTGTCGGGTCAACTGCACTGCCTGCTGGGAGCAGTGCAGTTTCAGGCAGAGCTCCTGACGGAAGCTGCTGAGGTGAAACATGTACTGAGTCCTTATATAGAGGATTGGGCTCCCATCCCTGAGGTTGCCTGGTACACAGACAGCTCGTATCATGGAACAGATAGCAAAATGATGGGGGCTACCGTTGATGCGGTCACAATTTGCTGCGTCACAATGCCCCTGGTGTGCTGAGCAGCACCCAGGGAGACGGCAGGTAAAAAGTAATCCAGGGTAGATGCCCCGTGGGGCTAAGCCACTCCAGGAATGGCAAGTGGATTGTGGGGCCAAGGTAGCGCCCTCCAGGCCAGATCCTGTGCCACAACATGTAGGGGTGGAGTATGGGAGCCAGGCCTGGCTGATCTCAAGTCTGGCTGTGATCCAGGCTCGGGGCTAGGATTAGGACCCCGGATTTAGAATGTTACATTAGTGTAGTAGAGCACTTGTGCCTAAAATATGTAAACATACTTCAGCTTATTATATCACGCATGTGTGGCTGAAGGCCATATTGCACTCTGATATGTGTAGAGCCATGTGGTCCCCTGGAAAGCAGAAGAGGAGCACAAGAAGGGGCGCAGAAGAAGTGCGCACAATACCATATCCACCGAACAGAAGGGTGCTCCCCACAATAAAGTTGGGGCCTGCCATTTCATTATCATGTGGGCCCCTCGTGCATTCTTCCCACTGGGTGTCTCACACCGAAACCTTCCCTTCTCGATTAGCTCAGGGCTGACAATATATATGTCACTTTTTTTTTAATTACATGAAAGAAAAAACTAAATGGAAACTAAAGGAATCGCTAAACTTTAAATAAATATTATCATAAGATATATTCTTATATACTCACTTAAGTTTAAGAAAAGGAATGATAAAATCAATTAAGAGGTCAGTATCCTTAAGGTTTTTTAACTAGGTCATTCAATTTAAAATCATATAATTTCTCTTTTCTCAAATAGATGAAGTCATGAGCATGATGCCATTTCCCTTGCCTCACCTCCTGATTTTTGTTAGTTATTATTTTTATAGTCTCAAGATATAACAATTTATATCCTTTACTTTAGCCTAATTTTCGCAATTATGTAATATTCACTTTATATTTAAGTGAAGGCATTGTTCTTTGCCAGTCCTTTTGCTGCCGCTCCCCCAATCCTAGATCCTTTGTTTTGATTTATCTTTAAGTGGGCTGAAGTTCATTGTCAATTTTTTCGAGAAGAGCCCTTGAGTACTGGTAACCCTTGGTAATTTCTTTTATGCTTGCCTTTATGCTTGAGTGACATCTTTGCTAGTAAATGACTCACTCGCAGCCTAGAAGTTTCAAAAATTTTTTCTTTTATTCTGGACGTATTGCCATTGGGCATCTTATATCCATTTCCCTAGAATATAATGAGGGGATTTTTAAATGGATGCTTTCTTTCTTTTTTCTTTCTTTCTTTTTTTTTTTTTTTTCATTTCTGCTAGATGAGGCCGTCGCTTCTGTCTGAGAGAAGTTCCTTTCCTATTTCATCTATTTCTTCCCAACAGACATTATACTGCAGCCAGAAGACAATGAAAAATTCACTTTCCCCAGACCTAGGTCAGACCTGGGTCAGGATTCTATGGGCTGACCAGCATGACTTCTGAGGAGCAGAGGAAAGAGAAGCTGAATATGTCATGCTGTTGTTAATCTTCCATTTTGTTCCCTCTGGAGTTTCCTGTTTTTTTTTTTTTTTTCCTTAGCACTCACTTTTTGAAGGAAATGGATTGAACTTTTTCTATTGATGATTATTTTTGTTGGCCCTTTACTATTTTTGATTTCTTACTCAGAAAGATATTCTATAAGGCAGTTTTATTCTTCCATCTTAATATAAATATTCTTAGAATTTATATTCTTAAACTCCTTGCTAATTTATATACTCACGAAGTTCAAGATCAGTGATTCATGGATTCTCGTGCCCAATAATACTCGCTTTTTACCATCTAGGATATATTTATCCTCTCTTCAACACGATATGACTTCATCTGCAAAAGGAGAATAAGATCTTCCTGTCTGCACCTTCTTGTGAGCAGTAGCATTGAGATGAATAAGATAATGTGTAGTAATGTATTTCAGAAAGCTTTCTTATCCTCTAGAGAGATGATATTATTTTAGTTTCTAATCTCTCCTTATAAGAACTGAATAATTTGCTCAACTGTTTATTCTTTACAACTATTTGGGTAGTAAAATGGCTAAATTAGTTACCAGATTTTTCAGAGACTTAATTCTCTACTGTATTTTACTAGAACAGTTGTTATAGTGGATAAATTTAAAAATCCCTCTTTTGTATTATTTTATAGAGTCCTTAAAAATCTTGAAAATATCCTGAACGGCATAAATTCAATAATTTTTTAAATGATTGATCTGTTTATTTGTAACCTGAAAACCCATCATAAGGGAAGACTAAGTGGCTAAAAGAGAGAAAAAAGGAAAAGAAAAAAGTAAAGGAAGCAGTAAGTTGTTTTGTGTCTATTTACAATACTCTTCACGCTGGATAGATGATTACAAAAAAGCAAAGTAACATAAAAAAATTTTTCATTAGTTGAACCCCAGAGACAAGCAAAGTGAAAGATGAACAACTAAACACAGACTTGGAAGGCCCTTGTATGCTTTACCATGTGGTAAATCAGGAAGATAAAGGACATGAAATAAGTGTGCCCACTAATTTCTAAAACCAAAAGCTGGTGCTGGTTTATGATAATAGCCAGTGGAAGCCCTTAATCCTATGTCAAATAATGTTGTCAGCCCTTTTAGAATCCAGTAACTTTTTACTGAGATACAAGTAAAATTCTAACAGATGCACTCATTTTAAAAAAGCTGAGCTTCCTTAGGATTCTGCCAATGTGGCACCTACCTATTAAGTGTAAGAGTTGTTTAACTTTCTTTTCTCCTTCCAAGAACTTCTCCATATTTCTGTTCCTCACTGTACACTTTCCATCTCAGAAAGGTCATGAAAGACATTCAACTTTCCAGATCCACTTATCTTTACTTCCTGAGATCCAAAGTCCACTTCTTAGCACATGTCCTTTTCTGTTCAAGCCTCAGGAACCATCCACAGTTTTCCTCACAGTCACAGTGGAGCCCATTAAAGGAGTGCTTTCTCAGGTCATGATATCTACAGATTTGGAAAACAGCCTGGGGATGCTTCCTGGTGATGTACGAATGTAAGGTTCACGTATAAAATGAACCATAACAGTAGGACATAGAAAACTTTGCTTAAAAGGACAACATACTTCAAAGTTGGATATATTTTATTTACAAGTAACATTTAGATACTGAGATTCATCAGATGTTTTCAAAGATCCCCAATGGATCAGCACAGGGCACAAGAGAGGAAAGATGATATGTTAGTATGTTTCTACGTATGTCAGCAAGATCCAGTGCTGGTTATATCCAGACCTCTCAGTACACATAGTACCAGATTACTTGCAAACTACAAGCATTGGATTTTTTTTGTGTATATAGATTCTCCTGGATAATTTGCCTTATAAACTTTCATTCATACTATTTATACTATGCAGTTATATCACATCAGTGATATGCCTTCAGATCAACTTAAATTCATTCTTCAGTTTTCATGAGTTCTGTTTAAAAAATTATGAATAAACCATATTTAAATTTTAAGCACTCCACTCTCTCCTGCTGCCATTCTCCCTGTGAATTTATTCCATCTGTGCACTGTGTGAGGTAGTCTAGCTGAGATGATGAGAGATTATTTTCATTCATCTACTGTTATCAATAGTATCCATTCTGGAAAGTGTAACATATTGGAATTTTACAAGTATACCTTAATAGCAGTCATACTTTAGATTTAAATACTTGGCTTTTTAAAAAACTATCAAATGTAGAAATTGATACTCTCAAGCCAAAAGGTTTTTTAAAAAGGTTAAATTCTTCTTCTGTTCCCAGTAGCAACAACTCAATAACTCCTGTGAAGCCCAAGAAATGGGACTTTAAAGACTCCAGAAAGGTGTGTTATCTACATGGGAATAAAGCAGAAGTCATATATTGTTGCAATATAGATGGCTTTATTCATACAAACACATATATCTCCATAACTACATTCACAACACTGTTACTTTAATATTCCCATTGTATTTTCATGCTTCAGAGAGTTTAAAAAAAAACCAGTTTTCCCATTTTAAGTGTTATTCATTCCTGATATGTATGATTTTCATAATCTCAAAAAAATAATTTTAATCTGTCATTGGGAAAAAGGAAAGTTCTTAGTACCGAGGCACTAGTGCAAATACATAGCCTGACGGCAACACAGCATTTATAAGGCCCCAGAGCTCCTTTCAAGGACACTGCACCCCAGAATCAGACCCTAGTTTAGCTCCAGGGTGGAATCTACAATTGCAGCTGCTCTTCGTGAGGCTGCTAAAGAACTGAGTTATGGACAACTCATGCATATAGATATACTTGTCTTATTTTAATTTTGAGATGAAAAAAGAAATCCATAATATTTCCAAAGGATTTCTACACAGAAAGTAAACACCAACTATCAAACAGCTGGGCCTAAAAGACAGTTCTTGAGATGCTAAACTCCTCCTTTTAAAAAAAGTAGTATAAATATATGCCTTGGTAAAATCCTCAGGGACTTAGTCTTAGAATTTGCCTTTGCTTAATTTGATCTTGGACCTGAATTCACTTTAGAAAAGCCTTCAATTCCATATTTGAAGGTGACTGAAACTCCATTCCTTCCTTTTCCAGCAAGTCTTTTAAATATATAATGAACACAGTACTGTACTCAGTATTTCAGCAAAAAGGACTGCTGATTAAATTCGCAGAAAGAATGCATAAAAGGTAGAAGTAAACAAACAAGACAGAATTATTTTTCTTTAAAAAAACTTTAAAAATAAATTGTGCTACAAACTACTTTTGCAATTATACTGTTGTGTTTGGCCCCACTGTTTCAGAGGCACTGCATTAATATAAACAGAATCGTCTAACGCACTTTTTCAAAACAGTGCTTCTCAGCCAAGGACTAGTGTGAAATCATTCTACTGCTAGGTGTCAATGACACTTTGGTTTGCTTCACTGGCAACATTTTGGCGACGCATCCTATACTAAGAGGAAGGCTGGAAGCCAAGCATGTGACGGCAGCCAAATCCACTGTGTTACTTCTTTTCATGCTTCTTGGCTAATTCCCCCACACCCAACTGGAAGCTGCCCTGGCTGTCACCGGCTCTCTCTTCCCTCCGCCGACTCTCCTGGGAGACTTGCCGCACAGCCTGCAGGATGGCATTCTGCACAATCTGTCTGCTGGCATTCTGCAGCTTTACTTCCTCCGGCTCATTTCCAGGCTTCTCACCTAGCCGAAAATATGCAAGGGAGGTGAAAAGAATCAAATTAATTTGGGGAACTGTGGCAGGAAAGGACAGGTAGGAAAGGTGAAAGGGAAGGTGAAACTATAAGAACGTGCTAGAGTAGCTCTGTTTACTGTGAAGCGCCCTCTGCAGCACATACTGCTCTTGTCTCCCCTTCTTCCTTTCCAACAGAATCTCTATTCGTTTGCCCCAGTAATGTGCCCAACTTATATTTTCACTATCCCAGAATCCTCTGCTGCTAGCCGTGGTCATGAGATATAGTCTTGGCCAATGAGCACCTCTGGGAAAGATTTTAGAAAGCAACAGACTCATGCCCCCTTTGGCCTTCAGTACCTTCCCCTTCTCCCTCCATGTGTTGCAGACACAATGCTTTTAGGTGCTGCAGCCACCTGACAATAAGCATGGAGAAGATCAGCAAAATCCTGGATATAGTTGGGGAGAAAAAAAGGGTCTAATTTTGAAGGCATCATTGAACATCTGCACTAGGCTTGGATAGTGAACTTCTGGATTTCTTTACATGTGAGATAAATAAACTCGTTTTTGTCTAATCCACCATTAGTCAGGTTTTATGTTGCTTGCAGCAAAATACATGCCTAATAGATGGATATAAAGTCACTGGGGCTCAAGAAGACTAGATTATTACTGAATCCATATTAAACTCAATCCTGCTCCTATAATAGTATCCCAAGGAATGAAGCCATTCATTTGTCAAAATCTGTCCTCAATGATCTAGAGCAGGGGTTGGCAAACTTTTTCTACAGAAGGTCAGATAGCAAATATTTTAGGCTGTGGGTCATCTCATCTCTGTAACAACCACTCAACTCCACTGTTGTATCATGAAATCAGTACACAATACATCAATGAATGCATATGGCTTGGTTCCAGTGACTCTATATTTAAAACAAAACAAAACAAAACAAAAAAACAAAACATAAAAACAAAACAAAACAAAACAAAACAAAAAAACACAGAAATGAAAACAGGCCAAAGGGCAGGTTTGGCCCATGGGCCAGAGTTTGTCAGTATTCCTGATCTAGAATGGTGGTAATTTTCTAATTAGATGGCAAGGCAATCTACCCAACATTGATTCTTCCCCTTCTTCCTTAGTTAAAAACAAAACAAAACCTTGATTTTATTTGGTCTGCTACGTAACTAGGTATTGTTAAGTTCTAACCAATGGGGTGCAAGTTCGTTTAGTGAAAATTTTGGAAAAGATCTTTGAAAGGGAATAGGCAGATAAAGGCCATTTACCTTCTCTGAATTCTATTGCCTAAAGCTCTGATACAACAGTTGTCATTACAGGGGCTCCCACTAACCATGAGGGCAACTTTAGAATGTAAACCATTTAGAAGAAAAAGTTAGGAGCTGGGATCCCAATGACCAAGTGGCTACCATATCGGTCCTTGGTTGACCACCTCCAGGCCTCTTTCATGTTAGAAAAATATATATATATCTTATTTAAGGCAGTGTTATTTTGGATTTTCTTTTACTATGCAACCAATGTATTACTAACTCATGCATAACAGAATGATCATGAATCTAACATTTGTCTAAAGTGCAACTGCGAAAATTTTAAATTCCACCTGCTTATATTTATAGTGACAGATAGAATGGGCATCATTCCTTGTTCAAAATCATCTTTTCAGGTATTTCTTCTATGTAAATACACTGCTACTATGAATATATGTTTTAAATTAGGGGAAGGGTGTTTTCACCAGGACTGATACGTTTGCAGCAGAATTTATATGCCCATGAGAACAACATCACATAAGAGAATACTGAGTCATTCTAGAAGACCAGACAGCCCTTATCCCTTTAGACATATAATTGCCATTTATTTAGCATTTGTGTCACTAGTACATCTCCTGAGGGATTTACAATCTAACAAACAAGCTGAGATGAATCTATATTCAAAACTAAAAACAATACTCTCTGCCTTCCACACCCCCAAAAAAAGGCAGGACAAAATTATAAATGTATACCAAACCCAGCAAAGAAAGAGTCTAAAGCTATGGTGTGTAACAGACTAAAACTTTAAAGTCACAGAGGAGAATCCTTTGAATATTATCTATAGAAAAAGAGCGAACAGTAATATTAAGAGACCTGAGGGCATAGCAGTTAAGAATGTGTGTTTTTAAATACCTCAGAGCTGAGTTCAAGTTCTACCACTTACAGCTGTGAGATCTTGGACAAGTCACCTCACCTCTCTAAGCCTGCTTGCACATCTGTAAAATGGGCAAGTAGCACCTATTTTAGGATCATTGCTAGAGAACGAAATGACATAACAACTGTTCAGTACTTAATGTCCGCTATTGTGTTGGTTGGGGTATATAGATTAGGTTGTTATAACAGAGAAACTCAAAACTTGAGCAGCTCCCTCAAGGGAGAGATATTTATTGCTCTCTCACACAATAGCTCAGAGGCACTACAGTGTGTAGGTGACTGTGCCCCACCAGGTTATCTAAGGACTCTGCTTCCTTCCACCTTACTGCTCTGCCATTTCCTACTATATTGCCTTCGACTGCATGAGTGGAGCTGGTTAGCTGATATCCCATCTGGGGCTGGAATGTAGATAAAGAGAAAACAGAGGTCAAGCAATTCACTTTTAAAAATTGTCATAGAAGTTGCAAACATCACTTTGCTCACATTCTATTGAGGGAAACTGAGTCACATGTCTGCACCTAGCCACATGGGAGGCTAGGAAATATAGTCTCAAGCTGGGCAGCCATATGCCCTACTAAAACTCAGGGAGGTTTCGATGCTAAAAGGAAGTAATTAAGAATTTTTTAAAAAATTATTTCCATATAAGGGCTAAGGTTCAATTGAAAAAGGAGAGTATACACTTGGAAGCAGTTCAAATCTGATCCTCAGGGAGCTCTATATGCTGCTGGACAACACAAGTGTGTGGATAAACCAAAAAAAGTTCAAAGCATCCATGCTTGCTCCTGGAAAGAGTATTTTAGCCAAACCAGATATGTGTTAACTTTAAAATGTCCCTGCAGTACAGCTATTTTCCTGTCTTTGGATGGAGAAGAAAAGAATCTAGGGACAAGAGTAAGCAGATTCCTTAATAATAGAGAGAGAAAAAAAGAAAATCTACACTATATTTAGCTGTGACCTTATATTTGAGTTAAACTGTCATGTCCTCATTCATTCATTATAAAGATAAATTGATTCAAAAGTCAAAGGCAGTCTGTACCAAGCTGTGTCAGGAAGATCTCTTTGGTGACTTGCAAGGTTGGTTTAACCCTCACTGTTTTCATTACCACTTTGCTCTGGGTCATGAATATCTGTATGTAGTGGAGGGTGTGAGACAAAAAGAGTGGCAAGTAGCTAGAACAGAGAAAGGGAGAAGTGAAGATGAGGGTAAAAACCACCCAGTGCACTTAGACAATAAAAGCAAAACAAAAAGTTATACACAGACCCACAAAAGACCCCAGAATATCCAAAGCAATCCCAAGAAAAAGAATAAAGCAGGAGGCATCACACTTGCTGATTTCAAGCTATGTGATAAAGCTACAGTAATCAAAACAGTATGGTACTAGCATAAAAGCAGACGCATAGACACATGAGACAGAATCAAGAGCCCAGAAATAAACTGAAGCATATACAGTCAACTAATACTTAAAAGGGGATCCAAGGATACTTGATGGAGAAAAGACAGTCTCTCTAATAAATGGTGCTGAAAAAATGGGGCATGCATATGTAAAAGAATGAAACTGAACCCATATCTTATACCACTTACAAAAATTAACATAAAACAAATTAAAGACTTAACTATTAGGCCTGAAATCATAAAACTCCTAAAAGAAAACATAGGAAAGAAGCTACCTGACAAGGGTCTTGGCAACACATTTTTAGATATGACATGTAAAGCACAAGAAACAAAATCAAAAATAAAGGAGACCACATCAAAATAAAATGCTTCTTCACAGTAAAAGGAATGATTGACAAAATAAAGAGAAACCTACAGAATGGTGGAAATATTTGTAAATCATATGTGTGAAAAGGTTTAATATCCAAAATATATAAAGAACTTATATAACTCAACAACAGAAAAACAAATAATCCAATTTAAAAATGAGAAATGACCTGGATAGAAATTTTTTCAAAGGATACAAGGAAATGGCCAATAAGTACATGAAAATGTGTTCAACATCATTAATCGTTAGGGAAATGCAAATTAAAACCACAAAGCCTATTATAATTATGGTTATCAAAAAGACAAGAGATAAGTGCTGGTGAGGATGTGGATAAAAGGGAAATATGCATAATACACTATCAATGGAATTATAAATTGATACAGCCACTATGGAAAACAATATGGATGTTCCCCTAAAAAAACAAAAATAGAATTACCATATGATCCAGCAATTCCATTATGGGTATATATTGAGGGAAACAAAATAACTATCTTGAACAGATATCTACACTCCCATGTTCATTGCAGTATTATTTGCAATAGTCAAGACATGGAGATAACTTAAATGTCCATCAATAGATGAATGGATAAAGAAAAACATGATATATAATATACAATGAAATACTATTCAGCCATCAAAAGAAGAGAATTCTGCCATTTGAAACAACATGGATGGACCTTAAGGACATTATGCTAACTGAAATAAGTCAAACAGAAAAAGACAAATACTGTGTGATTTCACTTAAATGTAAAATCTAAACAAACAAAGAAAGTCAGAGAAAAAGAGATAAGATTTGTGGTTGCCAGGGGTGGGTGACAGAAAATAGGAGAATTGGATGTAGGAGGTCAAAAGGTGCAAACTTCCATTTATAAGATAGGGCCTGGGAATGTATGTACAGCATGGTGACTACAGTTAAGGCTGCTGTATGGCATATTTAAAAGTTGCTAAGGGAGTAATTCACAAAAGTTCACATCACTAATTTTTTTCTTAATTTTTTTTTTCTTGTATCTATATGAAATAGTGGATGTTAACTAAACTTACTGTGGTAATCATTTCACAATATACCTAAGTCAAGGCACTCAACTATACACTCTAAACTTTTACAGTGATGCATGTCAATTATAACTCAATCAGGCTGAAATAAAAATTTTTTGTAAACCATTGGTACATACTGTAGGTTAGGTTCTTTGGAATGTAAAAAAAAAGATACTCTTAAGGCTATTTTTGGAGGGTAGCGGTTACTATGTGGATATATGTGTCATAGCTAGACATCATGGAAATATCTGGTGGAGTCTCATAGTACAATTCAGAAATTGGAATAATCCAATACAGTTCCAGTAATTGGATTATCTAGATAGTTCTCTACTATTAGAGCTTCAACTTTCCCTCAGCCGTTTCCATCTAACAACTCTCCCTTCCTTCTGGAGTCTCCTCAGCTTCAAGGCGTTTACCTACAGTTGTTTCTACTTATTTCATGACTTGCAGTGCTTCACAATTTTATATACTGCCTTCTCTCTGGGGACATTTCAGCTGGGTTCTGCTTGCAACTGCCTGATTCTTGCCATATTTTCAATAGAAATTCCTGAGAGAGAAGCTGAAAGACTCAGCATACCACCATTATCCCTGAAAAATAGCATTTTTATGCCAGGTCACCTCTTAGGCCAGCCATAGAGTAAATGATTGTGGCTCATTCCAGTCCAGTCAGCTGTGGCCTGAGAGGTTGGCTCAAGAAGTAAGAACGCAGCTACTTAAGCGGAAAAAACCACCAAGGCCCCCTGCCTTGGCAAGTCACCACGGACAGAGCAGGCATTCACAGGATTGGCTTCACCCACCAGAATAACCGACTGGTGTTCCATTCAAAATAGTATTTACTTGAAAGGAAAGTGTATTTTATCTCCCTTCCTTGTGGAGAAGTGCAATATAGCCCAACAGAAGGCAGCCACAGAAATCCTGAGTCTTGCCATTTACGTATATGCACTCATTTATTTGAAATTAATAAATCATCTACATGTTGTAGGTGGCCAATTGCTTATTTTTAGATGATGCAAATGTCCTCTAGCCTAATTAGCATTTACAAGATCATTTTGGTATTTTGCAAAAGATGAGTCAATTTAATTCACTTTAAACTCAAAATGCCCGATATAAGTACACTGAAGTCAAGAATGTGATGTAACTAAATTTGTATTCAGTGTCTTTCCACCTCCAATCATTACCTATGGGGGCCAGCCTTCCACAGACTTCCCAGAGCTCCATACTCTCCTCCCTCACCCCAGAGCTTATGGTTCCACATGTCAACCTCACCTACCCCAGTGGAGGTGTCTGAGGAATTCAATTGCCATATGGTTAATAATTGGTCTTAATTCCTAATTTATATCCATTAAAATCATGCTTCTAACGACCATAGGAAGATCCTCCTGATAAAAATTTACATTAATTTTTTTTCCCCCTAAGAACCTAAGTGCCATTTGCCTCTATTACATTAACTCTATAATATTCCAGTGAGCTGAGTTTTAGAAAAGATCACTGTTCCGATTTTGAGGCAGAATTCAATTAGTGATTTCCCCTCGATCTCACTGAGAATATGGCAGAGGTTGTGTCATAAGCAATGTTTTTATCTCTTGTCTTTCCCCACTGAGTCACTATATATGCAAATTACAGAATTCCCTATTAGGGTAGGATAGGGCTCCACCCTCATTGCCTGTCCATTCTCTCCAACACAGAGTGCTGCTGATGGTATCCATAAAGCATATTTTTATCTTACTCTTTGACTGCTTGAGACTATAAAGACAGTATTATCATTCATCAATGACTAGCCTACGGAAGGAACACAGAGAACAAGAACTAATTCTGCTACCTTTATTAATGGAATGATAGTCCATTTTCCAGCTCTGTAACTACAGGAATTTTTCATGAAGGACCAGATGTTAGATCTCACTTATCTATGCCAACTGCTAATGAAGCTATCCTGGTTGCCCTGCTTTGCCCCTGAGCAAACTAAAATTATGTGCCTTCCCAGCAACAGAAAGTCACAGTCTCTGAGTTTCCAGTTTGCTGCTAAAGCCACCAAGTCATGCTGCATCCCCATGTACCATAACCAAATTAGAAGCAGCATTTTAGGGTTCCCAAAAGGTAGATTTGAAATATTGAAGGCAAAACAGATATAGAACACTTTTGAGTTATATTTGAGTGATGTCCCACTGTTACCACCACCCCCAATGAATCAGGTACAGGGCACTAAGAATTACCCCTGACTCTGCCTGCAATGGCCAGGCCCATCATTTGAGAGTGTGGTAAGCTACATTCATAAACTATATGGAGTTCTTTATTAAAATGTCCTATAGAACAATGTGAGATGAACTAGAAAGATATTTATTGAGCATCTGTATGTAGGGTACTATAGAGAGTTACATAGGCCACCAGGCCAAAGTGTATCATTCATTCATGCATTTATTCATAAAAGATTTACAGAGCACTTACTATATGACAACTGCTAGGCTAGGTATTAGAGATTAAAATGTTGAGCAACACAGTCATGGATCCTGCCTTATTAGAGCTTACGATCTAATGGAAGTCAGGTGCTAACCAAATAATCAAACAGGTTTATAAGTTTGAGCTATGGTACATGCCATGAAGGCAGCACAGGGAGCACATTTCGAGGAGAACTGATTTCGTGTGGAGGTCAGGGAAGGGTCTGGGACAGGAGACTTAAGGGTTACCGAGGCATTAATCAATAAAAGGAAGGCAGTAGGAGCAGGAAGGGAAGAACATGTTAGGCAGGAAGGCCAAGCCCATAGTGGAAAGTTCCTGAAATGTGCAGGAGCGGGGCCTTGTGGGAAACTAAAGGCAGTTCCTGCCTGAGTGGCTGGGTGCCCACTGGGCAAGGGGGAGACTGGAGGTAAAAAGTAGGCTAGCCCACAAGGTGCAGGGCCTGGGAGGCTGGGAGGTGCTGGGTCTTTTTCCGAGAGTATTTCTGCAGTGTATCATCAAATCTGTGCCACATAGGGTAACTGAAGAAATCTGAGGAGAGTTATGTAATCAAGGTGAGTACATGCAGGATTTGGAGCAGGCCTTGAAAGATAGATAGAATTTGGAAATGCCAATGGGAAAAGATAGCAAATTCTTCCTGTAGCCTCGGGGGGGTGGGGGGCTGGCAGTGGGCAGGACAGACATGTGACACACTGACCTACAGTGTCCTAGAAAGCTTTTACCTTGTAGAGCTATTTTATTACTTTAGAACATTATTTGACTTCTACTATATTACTGGGCTGCAATATATTATTTTTAGGAAAGCTGTAAGGAATAGTCCCAACAAAACTTGAAAAGGAAAAGACAATTTTAATTTGGAAATCAAATCAGTATTTTGGTCAAGAAGAACAAAGGTAATTTATAAAAGAACAACAAATAGGGAAGACCCGATTCAGCAACTTCCAATACCAGTTACAAAGCTGTAGTAGTGTCATGCACCACTTAACAATGGGGACACGTTCTGAGAAATTCATCATTAGCAGCTTTGTCATTGTGTGAACACCATAGAGTGACTTACACATGCCTAGATGGTACAGCCTCTTGCTCCTAGGCTACAAGTCTATATAGCATGTTACCACGCAAATCAACACGAGATTAAACCAAGCACAAGATAAAAGGATGCAATCGAAAGACGAAGTAAACATGTATGTATGATGGTGTTGCCAGTATAACAAGGCATACTGTTTCACAACAAACTTTTTTTGTAAGTAGAAAGAGTACATTCTAAAATAATGGTAAAAAGTATAGTATAGTAAATATGTAAACCAGTAACAGCTATTTATTATCAAGTATTATGTACTGAACATAATTGCATATGCTACACTTTTATACAATTGGCATTGCAGTAGGTATGTTTACAGCAGCATCACCACAAATACGTGAGTAATGTGTTGCACTACGTTGTTATGGCTACAATGTCATTAGCTGATAGGAATTTTTTAGCTCCACTATAATCTTATGGGAACATTGTTGTATATGCAGTTTTTCATTTGTCATCCACCAAAATGTCATTACACGGCACATGGTTGTAACCAAGAGAGTGTGATATTGATATAGAGATAGAAAAGCTGACCAATAAAATAAAATGAAGGGTCCATAAACAGGGTCCTACACATATGTAATCACCTGATTTATGAAAAACATGACAGTGTAGTGCAGTGAGGGGAAAAAACAGTATTTTTAAGCAATGAGATTGGGCCAAGTACTTATTCACAAAAAAAATAAATAAATAAGAAACTTTGCTACCTTGCACTACACATCAAAAATCAGTTCCAGGTGGATTTCACATCTATATTTGAAAAGTAAAACAATCTGGAGCACAAAGGCTTTTTAGGGCAGTGAAATTACTCTGTATGATACTATAATGATAGATACAAGTCATTAACATTTGCCCAAACCCATAGAATGAACAGAACTAAGAATAAACCCTAATGTAAACTATGAACTTTAGGTCATTATGACGTGTTAATGAAGGTTCCTGGATTATAACAAATGTATCACTCTGGTGGGGGATGTTGATTATGAAGAAGGCTGTGCTTATGTGGTGGTGGGTGGGGGAGAGATATGGGAAATCTCTGTACCTTCCCCTTAATTTTGCTGTAAGCCCAAAATTGGTCTAAAAGAAAAAAGTCTTTGAAAGTCTATCAAGCTTTTAATAGAAAATATAAAAGAATATCTTTATGACCTAGGAGTAGGCAAAGATTTCTTAAGCAAGACACAAAAAACAACCATAAAGGAAAATAATGATACATCAGGCTAAATTAAACTAAATGGCCTTTGTCATGGGAACATACACACACACACACACACACACACACACACAGGCTTTTCATTTGAGGAAGTTGAGGCAGGGGAAATGCCATCTTAAAAATGTTCTATTTAATTTTCTGAACTTTGGATAAAAAAATAATTCAGTTAAGACTGGGTTATGAATTTAGAGAGACCTCAAAAAGCTATTTTGACCATTACGGATTTCTGCAAAATTCAACTACAGGTTTTTCTCCTTTCACCCAGACAAATTCAGGAAATCAAACTCCTTCCCAGTTCCTAGTTTCTTGCTGTCAGTAGCTGCTCCAGAATTCCCATAAAGAAAGAATTTAGGGATGGCAACCCAGAGGAAAGGGAAAACCAAGAATTTGATCCAAAGCGAGGGTGTACCTTGCACTTTAGGCAGAAACGATAAAATGCCCATTTTCCATATAAACAGCAGGGGTTGGGATGAAGGAGATAAGTCCGGGCCACCCTTTGTGACAACCATTACCCCAGTCTCCTCACCTTCCCTAACCAGCTCATTTCTCCAGAGTGTCTGTGTCACCCAGTGCCCTTCCTCCCTTCCAGAACCACCAAACAAACCTGGCGGGCCTACCCTGTCCGCTCCTTCGTTCCTGCTCAGGGATATGCCAGAAAGGGAGAGTAGGTAGGGGCAGCACAGCCCAGACCGACATTCCGGAAATCCAGTAGTCAGGTATTTGGGCGACAGAAAAAGTAGGCACCATGTGAGCCTGTGTATTAAAGAAAGTGACAATACTAGACTTAAAAAGAACGCAGAAGAAACCTTGGAACCCTAGGAATCACGTACTCTCTTCCCACCCTCAGAATCCATCCGCTCTTCGCCCTTACACACTACCTCCACCCTCAGAAGCTCAGCGGCCAGTCCACCCCTGTCCCAGCGGTTCCACTGCACGTTCTGCAGCCTCTGCTGCCCCTTAGTGGCCACTCCTGGGGTTGCCTCAGACTCAGGGACCGGATGTCCTTTGGCAGGGAGCCGTCTGCCCTTGTTCCTGGGTAGCGCACAAGCAAGGATGTTTCGGTGTGCAAATATGTGTGTTAATGTAGGGGAAATTCTTGACTCATGAGACAAGAATGTGGTTTTATTTTATCAAACACCTTAGAATAACTAGCACATCATGGTACTTTCTGACCACAAAAAAATCATGCAAGGCCATTTATAGATTTGTCCTCCCAAGAGTTCTAAAGCAGCTAAAAATACAGTGTAGAGGTTTCCAATCTTGATTCAGATGAAAATTACTTGACCGAATTACCAGATCGCTTAAATATTTAAAAGATTCCAAATTCCTAGGCAAAACTAACCACATGCTCTCCCTACTCACCTTGGAAAGTGAGAGAGGGAAGGAGGAACCAACTGGGGAGGAACTGATGTTAGCTCTCTGAGTGGTTTTAAAGGAATCCTTTAAAAACAAAAAGCCCTCTCATATTGTCCTCCCTAAAATAAACAGCATAATCCTCACAATCACTATTTTTCTGCTATAGAAGGAATTAAATTCCCAGCTGTGACAAGTCATCAGAAAGTGCATGTCTAGAATTTAACTAAACAATCCCTCAAAAGTAATTCTTCATCCCTGGAGGATATGAGTACATAGCAAGACTCAGGAGGAGAACCAGAGGAAGATTATGCTCTAACATGATGTAAAATCTTTCCTACTCTCCTTGAATTAGCAGCTCCCAACCTTTTGAAGACAATGTCTTTGTAATGTCAAAATATTTCACACATGACAAAAAGAGGCTGTGAATTCGGTAATGCTTTTAGATGAATTTGAATGGTATTAATCACAACAGCCTCCATATACATGTGAAAATTGCGGGAGTTATGTGAGACTATATTCCAACCACAAATGTGTGCTGCAAAGTTGACATCCCTGTCACTTGAAACAGCTTGATCACTCCCAGGGTCTTTCTTTCTCCTGCACTAGCTGGAGACATAGAAGCAATTAAAAGCAAATAAACGTCTTAAACTAATTCCTAATAATGGAATGCAAGTAGCAGCCAGGGCATGGTGTGGAAGTAGCTATTCTCGAATTATGCCCACTTCTAGTCATTCATGAAACATTTATTAAATGTCTAAATGTGCCAGATTTGTACAAGACAAGCCAAATTTTCACCTTCAGGAAGGATTGATGCCTAAAATTTCTCACAGTTTTAGATATCACAAAATATTTTAAGACTTTAAAAGATCGACAGAGATAAAGAATCGATTCTCTCAATTTTTCAAGTGGAAAAATGGTGGTCCAGATTTTATGTGGAGTCACTCACTTGGGGGCCTACCTTGTGAGTCCCAGAGCTGGGCTGGAACTGTGTGCTCTGGAGTCCCTTCCACAGGGCACTGCTACCTCATCTTCAAGAAGGCAAGGAGTTGGCAGCTAATAATAGAGCCCTTAGCTAATAATAGAGCCTTTCTATTATTAGCTGCACAAAATGGAAAACATGTAAACATATGCCCTCACTCACTTCCTAAATGTTTTTACCATATCAAGTCACAGTCTTGTTATTACATCTTTTAATTGTTCTTCCACTTGTCCCTCTGACAGCAGCCAGAGTAACCTTTTTAAATGGAAATACAAGATGCCACTCAATGGCTTAAAGCCTTCCTTGGCCTCCCATTGCAGTTGGAATGAAAGCTTAATCTCTCACCATGGCCTTCAGGGCCCTGCTGACCAGGTTCATGTCTTATCTCACCTCATGCCCTTTCTCCTTCTCTTACTTGGCTTTGTATTCAATGCATCACAAATAAGATCTAGTTTTAAATGTATGAATGGCCTGATATTAGTTACTGTGTGTTAGTCTGTTCAGGCTACCAAATAGGCTGAGTGGCTTATACATCAAGTAGTTATTTCTCATAGTTCTGGAGGCTGAGTGGCTTACACGTCAAATAATTATTTCTCACAGTTCTGGAGGCTGGATGTCCAATATCAAGGTGTTGACAGATTTTGTGTCCGGTGGAGGCCTGATTCCTGGTTAATAGATGACTGTCTTCTCACCATATTGTCACATGGTAGAACAGCTGAGACACCTCTTTGGGGTCCCTTTTATAAGGACACTAACCCCATTCATGAGTCCTTCATCCTCATGACCTACTCACCTTCCAAATTCCCCACCTCATACTAAAATCAGCTTGGAGGTTAGGATTTTAACATATGAATTTTGGGAGGACACAAACTTTCAGTCTATAGCATTGTAGGACCTTGGGCAAGTAAGGTTCCTCACCTATAAAACTGGTACAATAATACCACCTCCCTAATAACATTATGAAAATTAAATAAGTGATCATTTGTAAAGTGCTTAGAACTGTGACTTAAAGTGAGCAGTACCTAAATGTTTATTAAACTAATAAAAATAAAAAGAATTTGGGTCTACATGGATTCCACGCAGCCTTTGTCTAAAATTCAAAACCTTTGTGTGGGGCATTTCACCACTTGCAGCCATACTGCATTTAGCTTTCGGACTTTAGTACTGAGAAGAAAAGCCTTACATATGTAACACCTCTTTGAAAGTCTCGCATCAAGAGGGAATGAATGTGCAGCTGTCAGAAATGAAACTAGCATGTCCCGTCTGCTAATTTCACTAGAGCTTCAGGTCGCAAGGCGTGACCCCACTCTGTCCCCAGGACCTAGCACAGCACTGGCTCACAGTGGACACTCAGTATTTGTTCAACTAATGATTGCTGCATTGGCTTTCCAGTTTCCATTTTCCAATTTGTTCTTTCTTTCCCTCTCTCTCTGCTCCCATTAGTTTCCTGTTTTTGGCCTCCTTTGCCACATTTTGCTGCTTCACTGCAATTAGAGTTCAAGCACAGGAGGAAACAGCTGAGGAGATGCTCTTTTGGCACCAGCTCAGACTCTATGCATGAAAAGCAGTGCAGAAGCACAATAGAGTAAGAATATCAGAAAGGCTGCTCCAATTTCTAGGCCATGTGTAACTAGGTCAATTATCATTTTTGAAATTTTGCACTGTTTATATCTCTTAATTCCTATCTTCCCAGTTTTCTCTATTCTCTCCTCCTTTTGCCTCCCTATCAGCCCCTCTAATGGTCAGTTCTTAGCTCCCTCCATTTGGTTTCAAATACTTTTCAGAACCAGGCAGTGTGAAAACAAGCTCCCTTCAATTAAGTCCAGTGATATTCCTGGGTGATTTTGTTCCATTGGCCAACCATTTGCCATGGAAATGCTCTCCACACATTTACAAACTTCCTGAACTCTGAACAAATGGTATATAATGAATCAGGTTTCACTAACTCTCAGAGGCCATCAGCCTATGCCGAGCAAGCCCCTGTCCTAGAGGCTCTGACTGTGAATCCTATCTCTGGGCCATTCTGCACAGTCCTCAGCTTTCTCACATGATACATATGCAAATATTTGATTAGTTTTTTGAAGCAGGAATGGGAAGACAAGCCACCATTTCTTCATCTACAAATTGCACAAAGAAATATAAAACTTCGTCTTCAACCATGAGTTTCCTTGGGCAAAATTCTAGTACATGTGGCTTTTCTTTTATTATACCTTTTTTATATAACCATGAGAATCTTGGCTTCCTTTACTGTGTTGGGGTTAATTAGAAAAAGGGAACAGGTGGCTGGAAATAGAAAAGGAAGTGAAGAACAAAATCAGATGGTTTTTTTTTTTCAGTGATATTTCAGAAGGAAAAAGAATCTGAAGGAAAATAAACCCAGACTTTAGAAGTGTTTGTTAGAGCTATGTGACATGAGGCTAATTTCACATCTCACCCTGTGTCTCGGGGAGCTTTGGCTGGCAGCATCAAAACTACAAGACAGAGCAAAGCAAATCAACTGAGCATTTGCTCTAAGAATCAGATATTGGAAAAAGAAATAAGGGAGGGAGAGAGAGATGGAGGCAAGGAGGAAAAGAGAATATCTAAGGATTCAGATTCAAATTAAATTATATCTAATTAACATTGTAGATAGTACCTTAAAAAGTTTCTAGCAAGCAAACTATAGAAATAGGTTATAGAAATTACTTATACAAGACATATTATAACCAGTTTAAGATGCAAAGGTTTACATTGATAGACTCTCTAAAATGACAGGTGGATCTCATCTCCTGGTCTCCTGTATAAGGATTCAGAGCAATCTAGATGACACCCCTGCTCTGATTTCTCTCTCTGTCCTTGCCCTGGAGGGTTGAGCCTACCAGAGAAGATAAATAATACATGGAGTCATTCAAACATTTATCAAGTATCTATTATGCACAGGCAATGTGCTAGGCATTAGGTATATTTAGATAATCCATATTTCCTGGTCCTCAAGATGTTCACAGAAGACACCGGATATACTCTGGCTGTATAAGCAAGCCTCTTAACCCCCTCACCAAGTTTAATTCATTTTTCAAATAACAATGGTGAGGCCTTCCCAGGTATACCTCATAGGATAACTATGAGGATAAAAATTTATAAGAAATATTCAAATGTTATGAAGAGTTGAATGTGATACATACATCATATATGTATATATATACACATACATATATATACACATATGGGCTTCTTTTATTTTGCCATAGTTCAAAATTCTCATTTTGCATACATTTCTTTTTAGAAAGACCTAAAATCAGCACTACTAGGGCTATAAAGAGAAAAGGGCTTGCCCCGTCATGGCTCAAGTGATAGGAAGCAAAGAACAAAGGGAAAGTGATAAAGAGGTGATCTGTACAGGAAAGGTCAGATCTTTGTAACAGGCTTCAGGCAGGTCATTATCTGGTTGGTTTGTGGTTCTCAAAATCTAGCATCATAAGAACCATCTAGGATTAATAGTTACAGTGAGGACCATATAGGATGCAGCTCAGAAATTTACATATTTAGCCATTACTGCAGGTAATCTGATTCAGGTCTCAGATAGGCCACTCTGTTATTTAGGACACACCTTCAATCTATACGCACAGAACATGAGAAAATTCAGTGGCTAAGAAACTATTTCACAATTGATTTAATTAATGGGACAATCAAGCAGATGATACAAGCCCCGAAGTACAAGGTATGCCTTCTCCATTTACTGAATTAGCTAATTGCCAAATCTGTACTGTACTTTGGGAAATACTAATTAGTCATTAATCTTTGACAAGGTTATAACCATTAATTTTAAAATTCTGACTGCTGCTTCATCTACCCCCTGTCTAGGTCTGAAACCAGGGTTATGGAGATTAGTGTCATTTCCAGAGTTTTTCTCTTTCATTATGGTTAAATTTGTCAAAGGACTCAGATTCATGAACAATATAAAAAACAACCTTTGTTGAGAGAAAATGAACCTGCTTCTATAATTTTTGGATCATGGAAAGATGAAAATAAATCAAGTGAAAAATATTAAGATTCTACCTTGTTGTGAGGCTAAAGGTATTGTTGGCCAGAAATACCCTCAAATTAGAAGTTCTTATCTATGGAAAATTTTTCTCTCATATACATACTTTCAGTTCTTTGTATGCTAGAGTCATATTGTCTTCTTGGCAGCTTTCAAACTATTTATTTCAATACCTGATTGGAGTTAATAGGTATGAATTAAAATGAATTCCAGGAAGTAAGAAAATTAGAAGACACACTTCTAAATCTCATGAAGCATTAACAGGTAGAACATTTGCAGATGATAAAAAAGAAATGCTGGCAGATAATGTTATCAATATGTGTGTTCAGAAGGCTGAACAATATGACTCAATATCTTTTGGATCCATCTGGTATACTTATGTGAGTCACATAATGTACTGGACAGTTTATTTTAAAAATCCAATAGTATGACAATTATCCCTTTTTAGAAAACTGGGAGGGAGGGGGTATAATTCTATCAGATGAACAGAAAAGATCACTACAGATTTGAATATGTATCATAGGCAGGGAGGCAGATACTACACCTGTATTTAGAAAGTATTCTCTAACTGCATGTGGAAAATCTAGAACAAGGTGAAAAAAGGACAGTGGAAAAAAAAACCCAACTAATACCTGAATTTAAAATGCACATAAAAATAATTTGATGTAAAATCATGTTATCCCAAGAGAAGCAATAAATTAATTCATAGCAAGATGATAAAAAAGGAAAAATATACACTATTAGTGCCCACTATAATTACAAAGTTCATTTGCTTTCATAGGCTAGAACTCAGTGAAACAGAGGGGTAAGCAATTCACTGTTCATTTTTTATGGACAGGGTAATACAATTTAGAGCCACTGGTGGATTGCAGATATATGACAATTTTGTATTTAATTTACCAAATCATTTTTTTATTCACTGAAAAATAAAATTATCTCTGGAAAAGCAAGTAAAATTCTGTATCTAACTTCAACTTCATTATCTCTAATTCAATGAACTCTGCTGTTGTGCACAGAGCCAAGGAGGTCAAGGCCATACAATCTGGGATGAGCCAGAAGGCCCCATACCCTTCCAGGAATACAGATAACATTTCTCAGTTTTTAAAGCTTTCTTCAGCATATTTTCCAATAGTCATGAGGGAAGAGGTGGCTGAAGGTAAGTAGCATAACAAAACTTCATCATAATATTTGAAAATATGTATAGCTCCTGCCTTACAAGTAATATATAGTACATTAGTGTCATCCTTAATACAAAGGGCAGGCAGCTTATGACATTTATGTCACCCACATATAACATACAACTTGGTACAATATGCATTCCGAAGAGAAATTGACACATTACTGGTCCTTTTGGATGGATATTAAAGAGTTGGAGTAAAAACCACTCATTTTTATTTCATTATGTCTAAAAATAAAATTTATAGGTAACACTGTCCTCAATGATTTTAATCAATTTCCACTTTTCTAGCCCATTAATTGAATAGTTTTCAATTTATCTTTTCTTTTTCAGCTGTATACAACTGGTGTCTCTCTTATGTTTACTTCCATCTGTCAGCCAATTAGGTTGTAGAGTATGAAAACTAACTGAGGAAATACAGATCAGTACAAGTGCTCACTAAAAAAGAAAGATGAACCCAGCAAAACATTAAAATATTCTATTGAAATGTTTCAACTGTGTGTTCTGCTTACCAAAAGGAGATGTCATCCAAGGCTCTAACTGATACTTAGTAAAAGCAGATAAAATGGGCCATCAGCCATTGATTCTATCCTAAGCTCAGCTTATAACTGGAGGGTTCCACGGCCTGCATGGCAGATACCTGTCAACACTCCAAGGGTGGTAGGAAATAATGAGTAAGGTGCAAGAAATAACAGCAACCATGACAAAGCACTTCACTCCTCCCTGTGCTCTATCTCTTCCCTGTAATTATAGTATGAACTTAAACCCCTAAAATCAGTATGAGAATAACAACATTCTGGGCCACAGCCAGTTTTCAAATAAAGTAGAAATGAAAGTTTTCAAAAGCCCCTTAGAATGCTAAGTGTTCTGATCTGAGTGCTTGTTCTAACTGTCCTTAACTCAGGTAAAAGGGAGCTTTACCCACACATGCAACATGGCCTGTGTGGGATCTTTCACATATAAGGCAAGAATATCTACAAACCAGTCTCTAAGTAAAGGAAAGGTGTGACACAGGAAGGGCAGATACGGGCCTCATGTCTCACCACTTCTCTTTCTAAGGCAGGTACTGCCACCCCTTCATGTCACTTGTTAAAAGTGAGCTTGGCTAACCCTCAGGAACCTTCTCCACACAGTGCTCCAAAGGGCCTTTGCCAGTTGGTCCTAGCAGTTTGCAATTCCTAGGTGGGAGAACCCACAGTGGGCTTAGATAAAGTCTGGACTTGCAGTTGCTTCACCACTAAACTACTAAGTAACTGACAAGTCACTTGACTTGTCTGACTTCAAGCTTCCTTTTCTAAAAAGAGAATACCTCTAATATTTAACATTCTAAAATGTGCTTGCAACTATTGTGATAAGCTATTACTTTCATAGTCATTAAACTATCCAATTTTTAGAAAATTAATTAAAACATAAACGGTAACCAGAAAGATTATAAACATCTATTAGTGAGAAGGTTCTCTGAACTAAATAACAAATTACCTAGGTGTCATGTGGTCGTTTATGTGTAATCCTCTCTCTAATTTATTATTGCATTACTGATTATTGGTAGGAATTAAAATGCTCACGGTCTTATAGAAGTGCATTTGGATTTTGCTGTTTTGCCACAATGAAATGCTAGGGTTTTTATTTTTCTGAATTAATAAATTTGATTCTTTAGGCACTAGTGAATTACCAACTTTTCCCCTCTTGTTTTGCCATAGGTAGCATGAAAATGTCTTTCCTATGCTTTTCCTCACTTTCCTCCTTCACAATCAGCACATAGAACCACAGTCCAGTGCTGCTTCATGGAACAAGGCATCATTTTTGTGTCCAAAAACAGCAAATCCGATTCTCAAAACTACCACAATATTTCCATATATTTTATGGAAGAAAAAAAAAATACTCAAACCACATCCCAAAATAAATGTGCAAAAAAAAAAAAAAAAGACAAAACTGTTGAAAAAGTCAATTCCAGACAGAAGAGTTTGCTCAACATGGACAAAAAGAGGGTTAGAACTCAACTTCAAAATAAATAAGAAAAGAAAAAAACCCAATTTCATTTTTGGTTTCTATTTTGTTGTGTTCAAAATGACATTGAAAATTGTTTTCTTATAAGTGGACAAAGCATTATGTAAAGTTGCAAGAATGTTAATCACAGTGAGCATCCTGAGTGACTCTAAACCAGAGTTCACAAAAACACAGCATCTATTTTCTTTTGAATCAGTTATAGGCACTTCTTTTAAATATGCTTCTGCTCCTAAAGTCACATCTTCCATAATGTTTTTCACCATCTGCAAACTGTAGCACATGATTGACTTAGGTGACAGTGACTAGCAACTTGCTATGCTGACATATATAGTTGTGCCAATTATTAAAGAATAATCCCCCTTGTCTATCACATTAAAAAAGAGGAAAGAATTAAATGATACAGAAAGAACATTACATGTAATTTGCACTCCTGCATACTGAAAAGTTTTTAAAATTATATAATAATTAAGGCAGTGTGATCCTAGCACCAAAACAGATAGATGAATAAATAGAACAGGTTAGAAAGGCTGGTACCTCGCATTTGGTAAAGATGGTAGTGCAAATGAACAGGAAAAAAGTAATGAGCAAATTGGATAAATATCTTTAAAATTTTTCTCAATCTCTAACTCCAGATGGAGAAGAAATGGTGATTTTGTTTTAAATAGAGAAAATACACTAGATACTCTAGAATAGATGTATATGGCTGGAGAGACAATGGCACTGAAGGGTGAAAGAACAAAAAACAATAATAAAATAACAAACGGGAGCTCTTCATGCACCAGTGATGATGGTGTGCCATGAACTAAGAAATGTGATTAGATAGATCCAGAACATTTGAGGTCTGGAAAAAAAAAAAAAAAAGAATAAAGGAAGAAAGGGAGAAAGAGAGAATGAAAATTATGTAGTGAATATATATCTGATCTTGGGAAGAAAAAGTCCATCTAAGAATAAAAACAAAGAAAGAACCAAGAAACCACAAAGAAAAAGATCGATAAAATTTACTATACTACAATAAAATCATTGGTATATCAACTAAAACAGGGATCCTCAACCCCAAGGCCTCTGCTGGGTACCAGTCCGTGGCCTGTTAGGAACCAGGCCACACAGCAGGATGTGAGCAGCAGGCAACTGAGCAAAGATTTATCTGTATGTGCAGCCATTCCCCAGCACTAGCGTCACCACCTCAGCTCTACCTCAGATCACCAGGCATTACATTCTCATTGGAGCACCAGTCCCTGGTGCCAAAAAGGTTGGGCTAAAACACAAATAATACTTTTAAAAGGCAATAAACTAAGAAAAATATTTGTTATATATGTAAAAAGAATTATCTTAATATGTAAATAGGTTTTCAAATTGATAACAACCCAAATATAAATACGAGTTTATAATGAACAATTTGCAAAAGAAATAGTCCTAATGATCAACTAAGCACAAGCATTAGCATGTGCAGCTTCCAATGTATAAAAATACAAAAAAAAAAACATAATCATAAAAATAAGAGAAAATGAAACAGAAGGCACCAATGAAGAGAGATCTCTACAAATTTGTGGAAGATGGAAATCATATAGGAATAAGTAGACACAGAAAGTAGTTGGAAAAAGCCACAGCCTGGGAGGACTGCCAAGAAAGTGGGACTCAGTTAGCCCAAGAGAAAACAAGAGACTCTGGGGTCAGAATCTGCAGCATTGTGGAGGCAGAAGTAAGAAGCAGCATTCAGCACAGGCAGAATGTTCAGACATTCACCCTCCCTATTCAGAATAAAAAACTAACCTCGTTCAGAATAAAAACAGCCAGAATGACAGCATGCCTTTCTCTCCAGGCAAAAGTAAGCAGATAATAATAATAAAATGATGGCTAGTATCTCCCTCATGTCCACAAGATGGCTGCAATAGATCCAGGATCACATCTTTGTAAAGCAACAACCAGAAGGAATGGGCATGAATTTAGAATTGGGATTTGAACTGTGATCTGCAACTAGCTGTGTTACCTTTGAAAAGGTACCTAACCTTTCTGAGCTCCAGTTTTCCTCATCTGTAACACAGGGGAAATGATGCCCACTTTTTGGTAGGTAGTAGATAATGCAGGTTCTTAATCAATAGTGGCCACTTTGGCTATTTTGCTTATTAAGAAAAGCTGCATTAGAGCTAAGAAAAGGATCTGTTTTTACTAGATGTTTTCCTCCCTTTCCACCCTCCTCCACACACATTTCAACCAGCAGATTTCCTTTCTTATCTCTTTCGTAATATGGCCACTCATGAACCAATCACTGGCAATAGGAATGGAACCATCATTATAGCCTATATGAGTCAGCATTTACTTGAGTCACATGGGTAAAAGTAGATACCAAGACAGAATCACGGCTCTTTTAAACAGATAAAGGAGTAGTTGCTATTGTTTAGGCAAACATTGATGTCTGCCACGTCAATGTTAACTTTGCAGAAATTCGAGCAACAGCGTTCCATAAAGAGTTTATAACAACTGAGTGTACAATAAAAGTGATGTTTGACAGGATAGATTCTCATAAACCATTGTAATAATATTCATGTAACAGGTTTTTGAGTTTTATGACACTGTCCTGGTTCTACCTTAAATATTTTATTTTTCACTAATCCTCAGTGCAAAATTTTTTTCTGCAGGTTTTTACCCAGGTGGCTTTCTTTCATACTTTCACTTCACCTGAAGTGCTCCCTGCCAATCCTTGTAATAAATTACTGCGGTTACTGCTGCTGCTGCTGCTGCTGCTGCTGCTGCTGCTGCTGCTGCTGCTGCTGCTGCTGCTGTTGCTGCTACTGTTTCCAGCTAACCTTTATTGAATACTTGCTATGTTCCTGGCATAGTAAGCACATTTCATGAATTATCTTATTTATTCCTGTAAACATCCTTAGGAAGTAGTGCTATTTCTCCTACACCCAGGCAGATAGATAGGAACATGTATATAGCTGACTGCAGAGGAGACTATCGTTTACTTTCCCTGCCCTCCAACCCAATTTAAACCTGACTTCCCCTAAATTGTGGTTGTTAGAAGAATTATGTCACTTTTTCTTTTCCTTAAGCCCTATTACCAAAAAGGGGTAACAATGTGTGCTCTTATTTATCTCTTATCTCTTGATCAGAATGAACAGTCTGAAAGCAGGGGCAGGTGAAGTAAAGGGAAGAGACTAACTTGTAAAAAAAAATAGATTAGCAGAGCAGAAGGAAGTAATAAATAAAAACATAACCCTTTTATTTTGCCATTGCCCTAATGCAGCTTTTCTTAATAAGCAAAACAGCCAAAGTGGCCACTATTGATTAAGAACCTGCATTATCTACTACCTACCAAAAGGTGGGCATCATTTCCCCTGTGTTACAGATGAGGAAAACTGGAGCTCAGAAAGGTTAGGTACCTTTTCAAAGGTAACACAGCTAGTTGCAGATCACAGTTCAAATCCCAATTCTAAATTCATGCTCATTCCTTCTTGGTACGACACTGTCTCCACATTTCCATATCTTATATTGTTTAAAATGCTACTTTACCTTGAAACCTATAACCAATTTTTTGTATCTTTGTCTTAGTGTAAACACTTCCTTGTGAGTTTTGCCTACAAATCTAGATTCCCTAAAAATGTGGAATTTGGATGATATGGATAATAAACATGTGCTCGTCTCTTCACATGAGGCAATTCTTTTTAAAAAGAGGGGGCACTACATAAGGGACCTAAAGGAGAGGTATTACTCAGAATTCTTCAGAGAAACAGAACTAATAAGATGAGAGAGAGAGAGAGAGAGAGAGAGAGAGAGAGAGAGAGAGAGAGAGAGAGAGAGAGAGAGAGAGAGAATAGTGCAGGCAAGTCTAAAAACTGCAGGGCAGGCAGCTAGCTGGAAACACAGGGAAGAGCTGATGTTGCTGCCTCAAGTCCAGAGGCAGTCTAGAGGAAGAATTCCTTCCGTAGGGAACCTCAGTCTTTTCTTTTAAGGCCTTCCACTGATTAGATGAGGCCCACTCACTTATGAAGGATCGTGTGCTATACTCAAAGTCTACTGATTTAAATGTTAATCACATCTAAAAAGTACCTTCCCAGTAACATCTAGACTGGTATTTGACCAAAATTTGGTCACTATTGCCTGGACAATTTAACACATGGAGTTAACCATCACAGGAGGGTTGGGTGAAATTCACAGCAGAGGGAGCAAATACATAGTATGTTGGCACAGCCACTCCCTCTGCCTAAGACCATGACAGACACCATTCATCAGTCAAGGTCCTCTTCCCCAGTGAGTTCTACAAAGCTCAGCTCCAGGAAATCAGGCTGAATTCAAATATGAGATGGAATCTACTAGTCAGGCATCCATGGCCTATGAGGTAGGGTATGTAGCATCCTTCCCTACAACAGCACCATGACCATGGATCACATTCAGCATGCCCACTACCCACTCAATGGGCTGCTCCAAGCTCCTCTGAGGTCTCTAGAGGGTCTAATGGACAAATTTAGAAAATCCAGATACACCAAAGTGAGAAAAGCATTTTCTCCCAATTAATATGTTTCTGAGCAAAAAGATAAAGCTTTATAATAAACTACACACATAATTCTCTATGAAATAAATAAATACTCTCATTAAAACCTGCCAAATTAACTATCTACCATTATAGCCAATGCCCAGCAATTACAGTTACTGTTCCCCTGCACCCTCTCAGCCTAAAGTTCTAATAACTGTAACCATTTGAAATTTTACATTGGGTGCCATTACATTTGTATACGACTAGCATGCCTTCTGTACTGCTAATTCACTCATTTGCAACATTAAAAATGTTCTTTTAATAAAAATGGTGCTTATTATGCATTACATGGCAAATATGTGGTACAAAAGCAATTTTGGCAGAATTTAATCTGATCCTATCAATCACAAAGGCAAAAAACAAAAATTTACAACTGAACACAAATATACTACAAGTTAGAAAAATAACCAATTCCTTTTATAATCAGGTCTATATTCAAACTAGATTCCAAGGATCTCTAGAGACAGAGCATTCATTATTTGAATTAATTAACTATTTATAGGTCTATTTCCATGATTGTCAGCTCTGTAAGTTTCCATACTCCATGGTTTGACCTTAAGTAATAAGTACTCACAATTTTGGACTCAAGGCCCCAGTTCTTTAACCTCTGGGCTTAATTTCCTTATGTTTAAATTAGAGGTTGGACTGGAAACTCTAGAATTCTGAGTATGCTAATCTAAGAATCTGTACAGTCCTCTAGCACATTTTACACATTCAATAATAACAATAGCATACTCATATATCCTAAACATTTTGTATAGGAATCGACTCATTTAATCATCATGAAAACCATATTAAGTAAGTGGAAGCTTATTATTTTCCAAAAATGACCACAGCAATATCTCTTATCCTCATGTCTTCAGAACCCTGCCATTGCTCATCAAGAGATGAAATCTATTTCCCTTTCCTTTGAACTTGGAAGAGCATTTGTGACTGCCTCAATTAATAGAAGATGGTAGAAATAACATGACATGACCTTCAAGGATAGGCATACAGCTTCCAGGCTAATACGATAACAACATTTTAGGAACAAAACAAAACAAAACCTCATATGAGAAAAAAATTTTTCTTGGCCTCTTCTATTTGTAGTACCCAAGAATATAAGAAATTAAAATTTTACTTCTGGGAGAAGCAATTTCTAAGGAGCCTGACTCAATTCATTTATATCATATCTATAAAATTTTCTCTGAGGAACATATTAAGACTATAAATACCAGAGTCCTACCAATAAAGAAGAGTTATAATGGAAGAAAATAGGGTTAGTATCTATATTACATACTTCTTGTTTTAAAGTTTACAGCATAATTAGATATTTTAAAGCAAAATAAATGATTTGGTGAACAATTTTGTTTAAGCGTTGAGTTTCAATGCATGAGAAATGTTTCATTTCACAACTGGTTAAAAATTATTTAATCATTAAAATTCTGAAAATTGATGTTTTCATGTGCAAAATAAAGAGCTTAATAAACCATTCTTATTATCAGTAACATTAAAATGCTCAAGTCCTTTCCCATGAGAGAACTTGCTTTTACTGACCATAATAGGGATGCATAATACATGTGAATTTCCTCAGGACTAAATGAACACAATTGCTGAAAGTCTCTTGTAGAATTAAACCAAAATTTTAAATATTGAATTTGGGACATTGTAGGCATCTTTTGTGTATGTGTTATAGTATGCTTTGTAGCTTTTCAACTTCTGTATAATTTTTGTTTTCCAAATCATTAATTCAAGATATTGACATTTTCTCATTTGACATGTCCAAAAAAGAAGAACAGCCATCAGTGTACGAAAGCCCGACAAAAGCAGCTGGCAAGTCTACTGTGAGCCAAGTCAGAAATGAAGAGTTGACTTCTATTATATTCTAGTTGGGATAATATTACATACTTTCCTTTGGCAGATAAAACATAGTCAAGACAACTAGCAACTGTTGTTTAGCATAATCATGCTAAACCCCTGGAGGACAGAGTTCATGTCTGTTTAGCACTAGCCCAGGTCTGGTGCATAATATTTGCCTAATAAATAATTAATATGAACGAAGCTCTGTTATACATGCTGGGAATTCAGAGGTAAGTTTCAAAGAATAACCTTGAACTCTAATACAGAAGCATAATGAGGTTGGCAATCATTTAACACTTGACCACATTGATGGTGGTAAGCATAAAAAGCTATAAAAAGCTCCTGTCCCACCTGGTCTTTTTATGATATGATCCCCCTGTCCCACCTCCGCACCCCCTCTCCGACCTCACCATCTGCTGTGAGTGGTTAGAGACCCATAAATGGAATTCCAGACAGAAACGGGGGTTGGGAGATTAAATCTGGGCTGTCTGGGAGCTTTGCTCACCCACACCCATGCTCTTCCTAGAACATGAAGACCAAAATCCAAGAAAGATGCTCTGAGCACTTGCTCAGAGTCCTCCCCTTGCATTCATTCTACACCAACTCTCTGCTCCCCACCCTAGGTTTCTTGACTACTAAGCCAGATTTTCTCCCACAAACTTTATTTTTTAACTTTCAGACTTGGAGGAAAGTTGCAATAGTGCTGTGAACTCTGGCATTGGAGATGATCCAGTCTGGCTAGGAGCACCCCGGGAACTATCGCTTTTAGGAGGCATAAGCTCTTAGGCACCGCCTCTCCCAATATCCTGCCCCGTGGGAGAGGCAGTGCCCATGAGGATATCTTTTCAAGGGGGCACTGCCTTCAGAGACCCTGGGGTCCACACACCACATCCAGGACAGGTCAAGGTCCACCTTGGAGATAGTCTGTCCTTGTCAGCAAATTGACAGCAAAAAGAGCAATAAAATTGCCTGCTAAGATAAAACACCGAGGGGCCTGACCATTGTGGAGTAAAGTCCCTGGAAGAGCGGAAAGCGGTTGTCTCAGGTAAACATGACATTGTGGAACACAGAACAGGACCCCATGGGAATAACTCTATAGAAAAGGGGAGAACTGGCTTTGTGTACAGGCTTCAGATGTTCTTCAGAGATAGAATAAGAAATACAAAGAAGTAATAAGAGCGTTTGATGTGTAGGGCTGTCTCGGGTAATGTAGGATGTTCGGCAGCATTCCTAGCTTCTAGAGACTAGATGTCAGGAAGGCCCCTGCGCTTAGTTTTTTGTTTGTTTGTTTGTTTGTTGTTTGTGTGTGTGTGCTCTGCTGTTGCCATCTTGGACTTCTGAATAATCATACCTTTCAACCTCAGTTTTGTAAGTTCAATGGGACAATGGAACATATGCCTATGTAGAGGAGAGATATGTGCATTATGACATTCTTGCCAACCCATCTACATACACGTATAGCTTCGATGATGCCCCATGTGCACAGAATTCCAGTGGACTCATGATGTGTGTTCACTGAGGCTCAGATCCTCAAAGAGAGTACAAGGGTTGGAGGAGGCCACACTTTCTGTTAGAACCATAACTTACTTAGAACACAGAAAGGCAACTGTATAATAATAAATATGAGCAACCAAGGAACCCCATCATATTCTTTCTTGCTCTTGTTATTTCTCTGTATTTCTTATGCTGAAAACAATGACAGAAGAAAAAGGAAGGATAAGGTGATCCTCAGTTCCTTTACTTTCAGCCCATTCTGTCTCATCAATAAGCCAAAAGTGGAACATGTTGGTAGAACATGTACATATCGAGAAGTAAAATAAAAACAGTTCAGTAAGTTTTGTGCAGCATTCCCACTGTTATGGTAAGAAATACATATGCATGTACAAGTTACAAAATTTGAATTGTATAATTTGTCGATTCGGCATACAAGTTATATTTGCATTTAAAACTAGTATTACATGGTATTAAAATGAAAAGTAAAATTTATGCTAATAATTTAAATTTTTAATTTTTCTTGACTTAGGTAAACATTAAATAGCAAATTAAAACGACTATGATAAATCGAGGTGTGGGGGGAAAGAGAGTGAGAGAAGAGAGGAACAGGGAGAGAGAGAAGGACATCAAAGAAGAAAGGATAAAGCTTTCTATTTAAATACATTTAATGGTCTTTGTCCTGCTTTTTTAAACAAGGAGCCTCACATTTTCATTTTGCATTGTACCCTGCAAATTATGTAGCTGGCCCTGCTAGTAGAGCCCCTCAGCCACAACAAGTACAAACATCTGCACACCTTGTCAACTGTCCCCATGGAGAGGGGGAAGGAAAATAAAATTACCCCTGGTTGAGAACCTCTGCCCTAGACTGTGTGTATTTAGTAAAGATGGGCTGTGCCATGAAAGCCTAGTGCTTTAAATTCTATACGTTATAGGATCCAAGTGCTGTAATAAGATACTAAAACTTAAAATCCTTTCCCAAATGTTTGGCATCTCCCAGGTTTCTCCATTTCAGGACATTGTAAAATTAGGGAAGGGCGAGACAAATCTCTTTCTTTTGTATAAAGAAAAAAGGGCAATTATGAAAGTGGTGGCTAGATAGTGGAAACTGCAGACTACAGATGGTCTCTCAAGCAAATCAACCCTGAGAAGAAACAATTGACTCTTGAACAATGTGGGAGTTAGTGGCAGACCCCTGCATAGTTGAAAATCCACACATAACTTTTGATTCCCCCAAAACTTAACTACTAATAGCCTACTATTGACTAGAAGCCAATAGTATGTTATATATATATATATATATATATATATATATATATATATATATATATATATATTATATATACTGTAGCCTGACAATAAAGTAAGCTAGAGAAAATAAAATGTTATTGTAAGGAAGAGAAAATATATTACAGTATTGTTCTGTATTTATTGATACCGTAAGTTTACATTATCTGTTTATAAGATGAATCATCTGTTAGTACCTACCTACATCAATATTGTCTAATATGACACAAAAACACTGCAGGTGTTATACATATTACTAACACTGGACATCAAAAATGAGAAGATGATGTAAAAAGGTAATTCATATTTATTTACAGGTATAATGATTCATGCATTGATAATAAAGAAGCAGAAATTTGATTGCTTTATGAAAGCCTAGCATAGTCAATAGGATTGCCTCATAGTAGTAAAGAAATCTGCAAAAATGTTTTCAATATATCTATTGAAAAAAAAAATCTGCAAGTAAGTGGACCTACACAATTCAAATCTGTGTTGTTCAAAGGCCAACTGTATATGTAAAGTAACAACATAGAAATCAATTTTCTTAACACTCTACCTGTACCCACATAGCCTTTGGAAAGTCTTCAAGGACTTTCAACATATAGTTTCACTCAGAGACCACCTGTGGCTTCAGGGTGTGTTGCTCATGGGGAGGCAGCAAAATACAGTAATTTTCAAAGGCCAGCACTGAATAGAGTCAGTAGCTCAGTTAGCTCAGGGGAGCAGAAGGCTTGTAAAAGGTGGAAAACACTTAAGGATATCATAGGATTTTTTTCTTACAGATTCATGCAAAGTAAATCTCTAATTAAAGTTTTAAAATTCTAAATACAAATTATAACTCAAATTTTTATGTGATGTATATCTATTCAACATATTTTATAATAATTTCTCCATAAATCATTATTCCAACTCTATATGATAAGAAAGATTATTATTATTCTATAATTAGGTAAACTGAGGTTCAGAAGGACTAAGTAGCTTCCCTAAATCACATAGCAGGTATAGAAAATCCCATTTTTAAAGTTTCTGATTCCAAGCCAAGTAATGTTTTCCAATGCCATACTGCCTGCATTCATCATATATTAACTTGGAATTATGTTTTTATAAAATTTGAAGACAACCTAATTATTTTAAAGACTAAATATTCTTTCTTGTGTATAATCACCTTTCATAGCGTTATAATGAAACATTTAGGCAATTTAACCCCAGGATTTCCAATACAATGTGGGACACAGCATATTAAATAGCATTAAATATTTATTTTCAGACTAATGCAATAGTCTGAAATAGTGCATGTAATACTCTATAAATAATAAATAGACTTTTTATTTCACCATATATAAATGGCTTCTAACTTAAATTATATAACAAAAACATGTTTGAAGCCTACAGGAAAACTGATTTGATAATATACTTACCTCGATTATTTTGTTCTGTGTTTGAAATTTGCAATAATCTGCCCTTCTGAACTGTGGAACCAAGAAAACTGTCTCTATTTCTCCATTTAACCTAGGTTATTGTAGGAATAACACAAGCTACTTAGGATATCATTGGAAAAGATCTATATTTTCATTGCTGGGAGGAATGCTTGGCACATATTTTGAGCTCTGCCTTATTTCTTTCCCATAAGAGTCATGCCTGTAGGCAAACCACTGAGCAAGAGAGACATCATCCCCAAGGTCCTCAGTGTAAATCCCTAGTTGATATCCCTCTGCAAAGCCGTGTGTTCCTGCCTCCTGCTTTGCTTTGGAGCTGTACCAACTCAGCTTACCCCTTGCCCAACCACAGTAGAACTCATCTGCCTACAGATTTATAGACCTTCTGCTAAATGATGTGTGTAATCCCGGTTTTATGACTGTTATGACCATATTGAGTGATTGAGATCTCATTAATAAGTGGTACAAAATAACTCCCAGTTTTTAGAGTGAAAATCCTATGGTCCTGCCAGTGACCAGAAGAGGTATCTTGCTCAAACCAGGCAGGGCCTGTGTGAAAAGGCCCCATGTGAGCAGCAGAGTTAGAATATTCTCTTAGTTTTTGCTTTAATGGGATAACTATGAGGTGAAGATGACTATTTATTCACTCATTCATTTGTTTATCCAACTTGTACCAAGCACTTGTATATGCCCTCTTCTGAGAAGAGAAGACACGTGAGGAAGAGCAGTGTAAAGAATCAGCAAGCTGCTGCCTGTTGTGCTTACCCTTTGACATTAGACCAGTGGTTCTCAGCCCAAATGCACAATCAACCATCTAGACAGCTTTTACCAAACACTTATGCTTAGGCACACCAATAGAGATTTTTACTGTACCAGTATGGGTTGGACCCAGAACAATGACATATTTTAAAAGCTTCCCAGGTGATTTTAATGTATAGCCAGCACTGAGAAGCCCTGAGCTACAGCTTGTAATAGTAATGGCATGGGCTGGAACAGGGACTAAGAAGTGAAATATCAATGGGTGGGAAAAAAAAAAACCAACAGAAAAGACATGCCTACCCATGCTCAAAGCAGCTCTTTAAAAGGAGCTTTGCACACCCTTGCCCTGTCCTGGTGGTGGCAGTCATTAAAGGGAGATGATCAAGCAGAAGATAAACTTCAGGGGCCAGAGCCAGGCCCAGATCAAATATATTAGCTCCTTTTAGAGAGTCTCCTTTCAGATCTTTCATATGGTCCTGCTTTGAGGGCATCTTTATTGTCATTTAAAGGTAATAGATTATTTTTTATAGGATGCATTTATGTGCCAAAAAGGAAAAGACAAAAGGGACTCTCTTTCTCCCTTGGTAGTTCCTGGCTCCCCATCCCACACTTAGGCACTTCAGCACTCACAAACAAGGCCCTTATGTCTGGCCCAGCAGCACCATGGAATTGTGGACAGAAGAGGGCTTCTCTACTGGAGTAAGGCTTTCACCATTCCCATGTAAGGCTTCCCAGGAGAAATCAGACCAGACAAGATAGTTACTTTCTCTCTAACAGAACTGATCCATCCCTCCCCTCATACCCCTTTACTTTCTGCCCTTTAATCCCAGAACTCTAACCTTTTAGTGTACTTTTTTCAAGTAAAGTCCTAGTGCCTACCACCTAGTGGAGCACCTGGCTCAGAGGAGACAGGCAATGCATGTATTGAGTAAATGAATGAATAAATGAATGAAAATAAATACAGTGTTTATACCCCATCTCCACTCACCTATCATGGTCTTCCCTAACACCCCAGCTCCAGTCCCACCAAAGCTACTACCATCTCTTTCCCCAAATCAGGCTGTACATGACCTTCACTAAGAAATCTGCTCTGATCTGAGGTGTTGGGTAGAGGATTGGTCATACACATTCTTTTTATCGAGTTCCAGTTTAACGGTCAACAGCTCCACCAAACTAGCATTGCCCTGTAGGCATAAGAAAGAATAATAAGATAAATAATGTTTTAAAAGTTGTCCTTCTTGACATTATTTTTAGAGCAAAACAACTATTATTTATTGATTTATACAGCATGGCCTGATGATGTGCTAAAATAATCTATTCTGAAGCATGAGTCAGATTGCAATTAAGGCTATAGAGAACTTTTTTCTAAATTCCCTGGTTAGGAGTGATCAAAATCTCATCTATGGTACTATAATAAACATATAACTTCATTTTTATTCCCACAAAAATGTAAAATTAAAATGGAAAGACAGAGATAAGTACATAAGAATGTCAGAAATAAATTCCATAGAGATGAAAATTAACAACTTCTGTCAAACAACACAAGATGTGGATTCCATGGATTTCTCCTATCTAAATACCAAACAGAGCCATCATGCAAGGTTTATGAGAAGTGTTCAGAACAGAGATATTACATTCATAATTTGAATGAATTTCTTGAGTACCATAAGTACTATCTCTCTCATTTTAAAGAAAAAAAATCAATTGTTTAAAGGAATGGGAAAAGATATTTCATTTCTTTTCTATTAGTTTCAGCAAATAGATCATCTGTGACTATTTGGAACATGAAACAGCATTTTAGCCACAAATTAAAGAAAAAGAGGTTTTTTCTGACATTTACTTTATAAAGTTGCTTTTTGCTTTTAAAAAAAATGCATGTGACATACCTAGCACACAGTAGGTCTTCTACAAATGTAGCTCCCTTGCCTTTTCTTACATTTATCTCCTCTGTCCAATAAATGCCTGTACTGAAAACTAAGATGCTAAACCTCCAAGATGCTGAGGATGATTAGAAAATGATTGGGAAAGAGGCATGGGAAACTGATTTACTAATTCGTGGTCACATAGCAAGTCAGAAAACCTTTTGAAGAAAAACTACAACCCCTCTCTTAAACTCTAATAGAAACTGTGTGGCTGTTTCACCAACAAAGTTTCTTTATAATGGAAAAAAAGGAAAAAAAAGAGCTTTCTTCCTAAGAAGATTCATGTACGACCAGAGATAATATGCAAAGAATGGTATCTAAGAATGTGTGTATGTTTATGACATACGATCACAGAATGGAAACTTATGTCTCCAAGAAAAAACAAAGGCAGAGAGATTGTGAAACAATATCTCACATCCAAAACTATAAATTTACCCTAACTTAAATAATTAAATATTAAAAATATAATACATTATACCCAGAAAATCATCATTCGACTTTTAAATTTAGACAAGATCAGAATTATTCAGATCAGCAAGATGGCCATCTGCTTTCAAGCATGCAGCTGCTAGCCTTTAAACAGCAACTTTCCATGATTCATAACTTATTCATCCCAGGATGCACTCAGACATCTGCTTTATCATCAATTAAGTTTGTCATAGCATTTGCTTTAAAGTTTCATAACCTCTACCCAGGTAACATAGTGAACCAGTAAGTCAGTTTTCCTCCACAGAAAGAATCAACTATATAGCTTCCTAAGAATGATAGTCCAATGTTGAAATCATATACATGCATATGTATATAAAAAATACATTATTAGTCATTCCCTTTTAAAAACAATAACATTAGTAATAGTGCCATTTAGCCTACCGTGAGCTAGGTACTTTATCTTTATCTTAATTACCACTCTGGAAAATAGATATTATGATCTTCGTTTTACAGAGGAGCAAATCAGCAAGACTGGATGACTCACCCAATGACACTAGGTGTAGACATGGCAGAAGACAGATCAATCTGTCTCCAAACCGGTGCTTCTGCAGCAACCAACTTTGCCTCATATTTGAATTAACTTAAATATTTGAATTGCCTCATATTTGAAATAACTGAAATATTCTCATCAGTTGTATAGAGAAGGAATGGTTACACTTAGTCCAATGCCATTTATTCTCAACTCAAAAAAATATCTTATATTTGGTAGTATTAGCTAATATAAATTATATGAGTTAATATAAATGCTTTAAAAATTATGAAGCACTGTGTAAATGTTTTGGATCTTTTTATTCTCTTGGTCAACTTTTGGCAATCCTGGCTGTCCATCCTTTCACCTTCCATTACTAAGAGGAGCCATCTGGAGAAGATGAAGAATCCAGGAAGTATGAAAAGACAGAGCCCATTTCTGTGTGGTTGAGAGAAACCCTTATATACTCTAAAGTGGAAGAAGTGTTCAACATGCATATCTTCTCAAAAAAAGACAAGTTCTACTTCTTTTTTGTCTCTAATTATAGTTTACAAATTATTTGTTGCTTGCTATTTGTTTTAAAGCTATGTTGTGCATAGAAAATAAGTGGATCCAATGTCAAATTTTGGTTCTGCAACTGAAAATTGTCAGGCATTCTGAACTTTACTTTTGTCATCTGTAAAAATGGAAAGAATGACATCTTTTACTCTATGTCTGTATTTTTTTAATGACATGTAGAAGACAACTAAATAGTATGAAAAGATAGTAACAGTACATTGTGTAAACAATAATGTCAAAAAAATAATATGCATGTTGGGATACCATTTTTGTTTAAAAAAGTAGGAAAGATACTCATAGAGACAAAGTTTGAGAAGTTATATATAAAATATTAACAGTGGTTACTGCTGGATAATATTGTAATTTTTTATTATCTATGCTTACTAAAATTTCTAAAACTATAGCAACAAAAATTTACAAATGATGAAATACTACTTAATTTTAAATAATGAAGAATTAGAAAATGCAGTAATTATAGAAGAAAGATATCTAGGCAATCAGTAACTAGCTTAAATCACTTTTAAAACTCTATGCATTTGATTAAAAAGCAAGATCCAACAATATGCTGCCTATAAGAAACTCACACTGAATATAACGATAAAGGTCATTTAAAAGTAAAAGGAAGGGAAAAGGTATATAGTCCATTCTTGTTATTTACAGTAGTTATGTTCTATAAAGTAGCTACAAAACCTGAATTAGCAAATATGGAAACATTGTTCATAAGGGAAATACAAGGTTAGGTTCCTGTGAGCCTCTGGTCACAAAATTTTTGCCAACTGATCAATATATAGCCTTGTTTTATGCGTGTTTCTATTTAAGGACACTTTATTAAATATATGTTTTTGATTAATTAATATTACTATAGAGCCAAAAGCACTATAACTCATGCCAGAATAAAACTTATCTAACAGTTTCCTCCATAAGGCATGCCACAACCTTCTTGCACTTAGAAACACTAGACAATACTTCAGCACTACACTTAAGGGCCATATCAAACAGTAAATATATCAACAAAAACACAAATGTGTGACAAACCAAATAGACAACAAAAACACACTTGTTTATCGTATCGAAGCTAAAACAAGAAGGCAAAGCATTGTCTTGTTCAGTCTCAGCTAGAAACATGTGTATCACTCAACTCAAATTTTTTGACTTTCTGTGCATGTCCCTAAATGACAGAGAAAGTGCTACCAAGTATTGATTTCAACTGATCTATTTTAGTTAGTAGGCAAATAGATTTTAGTGAGTAGGCAAATTTGCAAACTTGGAATTCATAAATAATGAGGATCAACTGTATCATGTAAATGCTAATCAAAAGAAAGCTGAAGTAGCTATGTTATTATCAATCAAAATAGATGTGAGGGCAAGAAAAATTACCAGAGATAAAGAGGGACGCTACTTAGTGATAAAAGAGTCGATACGTCAAAAAGACATAACAATCTTAATAAGTGAGCTACGAAATATGTGAAGCAAAAGTGATAAACTAAAAGGAAAAGTGGAAAAATCTATAATTTTTGCTTCAGCACTCCTCTTTTAGTAGTCAATAGACCAAGTAGGCTGAATATGAGCTAGGATACAGACGAAATAAAAAACACTATCAACCAACTGTATCAAAATGATGTTTACAGAGTACTTTGCTCAAAAAAAAAAATCTGAATACACATTCTTTTTAGCTCACATGAAACATTCACCAAGATAGATCATATTCTATCTCATAAACATGCCTTACCAAATTAAGAAGAGTTGATTATAGAAAGTTTACTCTCTGACCATAATGAAATAAAACTAGAAATCAATAACAGAAAGATATGCATGGAATTCCCAAGTAACTGGAAACTAAAAAACACACTTATAAATAATCCATGGGAAAAGAGGAGATATCAAGGGAAATTAGAAAATATTTTAATCCAAAGGAAAATGAAAATATAATATTAAATTTGTAAGACATGCTAAAGCAATGCTTAGATGGGAATTGATAGCATTAAATGTTTATATCAGAAAAAAAGAAAGATCTAATAGAAACAATCTAAATTTGAACAAAATAAAGTTAAAGAAAGTAGAAAGAAGGAAATTATAAAGAGCAGAAATCAATGACATTGAAAACAAGAAAAATAATGAAGAAATTCAATGAAACAAAAAAAGAATTTTTCTTTAAAAAATTTAAAAAGTTAACAAACCTGTAGCCAAACTAACAAAGAAAGATAAGTAAAAACACAAATTACTATTGAGAACAAAAGAGAGATATCAGTATAGACCTCACACATATTAAACAAACAAGAAAATATTACAAACAAATCTATTCACTTAAATTCAATAAATTAGATGAACCAGTTCCTTAAAAAATACCAAAAGTCACCCAAGATAAATAGAATGGTCTTATATCTATTAAAGAAACTGAATTCATGTTTAAGGAGCTCCCTTCAGAAAAAAACTCTAGGCCCAAATAGTTTCACTGGTGAATTCTACCAAATACATAAAGAAAAAAATTATATCATTCTACACCATATCTTCCAGAAAGTTGAATAGGAGGGAACACTTCCCATCTCATTTATGAAGATGGCATTACCCTGATAACTAAAACCAGACAAAGATGATGCATGAGAAATAAACCACAGACCAATATCTCTCATGGACATTGACCAAACTAACTTGAACAAACTATTAACAAGTCAATTCCATTAGTATCTGAAAAGAATGATACATCATGACCAAGTGAGTGTTATCTCAGGAATGTAAGGCTTGTTTAACATTTGAAAAGCAATCAGTGTAATTCATAATATTAACACCCTAAAGAAGAAAACCCACATGATCGTATCACCACAAGGAGAAAAAAAAATTGACAATACTCACCATCTATTGATAATAAAAACTACCAGCAAACTAAGAATAGAAAGGGTCTTTCTCAACTCCCAAAAAGGAGCATCTACAAAAAAAGTCCTACAGCTAACATATATAATGTGAAAGACTGAATGCTTTCCCAGAAGACTGGAAACGTGGCAAGAATGTCCACTCTCACTACTATGTAATATTGTACTTGAAGCCATAGCCAATGCAAAAAGGCAAAAAACTGGAAAATAAATAAAATGGTCCCTATTTGAAGACAACATGATTCCCTATGTAAAAACTCCTAAGAAATCTACAAAATAGCACCCACAACAAATGCAAAAATCCAGCAAGATCATAGAAAACAAGATCAACATGAAAAATCAATCATGTTTTTATACTAGCAATAAATGTTTGGACATTGAATTGTTTTTAAATGCCATTTACAGTGGATCTTCCCAAAAGAAATACGTAGGTGTGAATATATAAAAACATATGCAAGATCTGTATGCTGAAAACTACAAAATACGGATGAAAGAAATCAAAGAAGAGCTAAATAAATGCAGAGACATGTTTATGTATTAGAGACTCAACATAGTTAAGATATTAATTCTCCACAAAATGATCTATAGATTTCACAGAATTCCAATCAAAAGCTCAGCAGGGTTTTATGTAGATATAGGCAAGCTGATTCTAAACTTTACAGGGAAAGACAAAGAGACTACAAAAGCTAAAACTATTTTGAAAGAGAGCAATGTTGAAGGATTCCTATTACTTGATTTTTAGATTACTATAAAGCTATAGTAATTAAGATGGTGTGGTATTAGAGAGAGACATATATATGAATGAAATAGGATAAAGAGTCCAAAAATAGACTCACACAAGTATAAACAATTAATTTTTAACAAGTTGCAAAGGTAATTCAATGGGGAATTATTATCTTTACAACAAATGGTATTAGAACAATTGGATATTCATATGAAAAGGAAAGAACCTTGACCTATAATTTACACCATATCCAAAAATCAACTTATTATCAAGTGAATGTTTGTGTCCCTCCAAAATTCACATGTTGATGCCCTTACCTTCTAGTATTAGAAGGTAAGGCCTTTTATGATTTCAGTCATATGGAGGATATAAAACTGAAAGCAACAAATGAACAAGACAAACAAACAAAAACTCATAGACACAGACACCAGTTCAGTGGTTACCAGAGGGAAAGAGGGAGGGAGGGAGGTAGAAAAGGGGTCAAATATATGGTAATGGAAGATTTGACTTTGGGGTGATGAACACAATGCAAAATACAGATAACATATGATAGAATTGTACACTTGGAACCTGTATAGTTTTATTAACCAATGTCACTCCAATAAATTTAATTAAAAAAAATAAATGCTGGGCATACCATAAAAGAGATTATTAAGTTTAGATGAAATAATATGGGTGGGCATCTAATCTCACGATTAGATCTAAATGTAAAATTTTAAAACATTTAGAAGAAAACATGGGAGAAAATTTTCCTGACCTTGGATTATACAAAAGGTTCTTAGATATGATATCAGGAGCAAAATCTATAGAACAAATTGATAAATTAGACTATCAAAATTAAAAACTTCTGCTCTAAAAAAGGTAAAAGAATAAAAAGTCAATCTACAAATTGGAAGGAAATATTTGCAAATCACATATCCAACAACAGATTTGTATCCAGATATATAGAGGACTTAAAACTAAATAATAAGAATAAAACATCCCCCCCCAAAAAAGTGGACAAAAGATTTGAACAGATACTTCACCAAAGAATATATACATATGGCAAATAAGCTCCTGAAAAAAAAATTATCAAAATCACTGGTCATTAGGGAAATTATAATTAAAATAACAATGAATACCATTGTATACCTATCAGAAGGACAAGCATGCAGAGCAACTGTAATGCTCATATACTGCTTTCTGGAAAATAATGAAACACATACTTACTATAAGATCCAAGAGTCCCAAGCCTAGATATTTACCTTAGACAAATGAAAACCTATGTTCACATTACATGTACAGGAATGTTTATCATAACTTTATTCATAATCACCAAAAACTGAAAACAACCTAAATATCTTTCAATGGGGAAAGGGATAAAAAACTGTGAGTACATCTATACAAGGGAATACTACTCAACAATACAAAGGAATGAATTCTTGATAAACATGCAACATAGATAAATCTCAATGGCATTATACTGAATGAAAGAAGCTAATCTCAAAAGTTTACATACTGTATGATTCCACCTATATGACCTTTGGAAAAGGCAAAATTTATAGAGATATTAAAACAATGGTAACTAGGAGTTAGAGGCGGGGGGAAGGGTTTAACTACAAAAGAGTAGCAGGCAATGATTTTTGGTACAATAAAACTATTCTGTGGTCATTATAAACTCTATACATTGTTAAAATTCATAGAATTGTATGCCCAAAAAGTTGGTTTAACTATATGTATATTTTTAAAATAATAAATTAATGAAAGTCTTTTTTAATCTGTATGACGACAGAAGAGAATTTATTTGGGTTGGCAGATTACAACCTTACATTTAAGACAGTCTGCAATATACTTTAATTTATTGATTTCTCATGTATTAGTAAGAAGTTTATATATATGTATATAAACTATTTACCTTATAATAAAATGCTATTTTCTTACAAAGAACATATTTATACATTATTCCTCTTTTTATTTTTATTAATTGTGTATAATTCCTTTAGAGGGAAGAAAAAATGAGTTCTAGGCTTTGGATAACTGAATACTTAAAAAAAAACTTTGGTCCCTTACCTTTAAGGGGTTTAAAAATTGGTGTGCACAAAATTAAAACCCTCCTAAATTACAAAACCTATGAATACTATAAAAGGAAAAGTAAATAATTGAATTGTCTGCTTTATATAAACTGAGAAACCATCCAAAGACCTTGTTCAACTTAAGCCCTGTTCCTCACAATCTGGAGACTAATTGAAATAAAAGAATGCAAGGAAATTTTATACCGTATGATAAGCATGAAACCTAACTAGAATTATATAGTCTCATTCATCGTACTTCTGGACTGAAACTTGCTTCATGAATCTCTGTTGCTTTTTGCCTTTGCCTTTAAGTTAAGCAAAGAGGCAGCAGAATCATTCAAAAGCAGGTCAACCCACAGAGACAAGGCCAGAATTAGACCTTAGGGTTCTTATTTCCCTTTGCTAAAATCCAAAAAGCTACAGTGGGTTTTGAAGGGCACAGTACCCACTGATCCAATTTTATGAACAGCTTGTTGTTAATTTATTGTTATATTCATCTGGGATTATGAAACATACTTTATTAATTTTGGAGTGATCATAACACATTCCTCTGTTTCTTCCATTAATGAGCATTAGGTCGATTTAAAGAAAGGGGTGGGGTGTATTTCCCTTGACTGGTACAAAACATCTGGATCCCCAGATTATAGAGATTTAGAAGAGAAACAGTTCTAGAGATGAGGTTGTAATGCTAAAAAGTGGACAAAATTCAAAAACAATTTATTGTTCTGATTTTCTTTCAGAATAATATCACTATATGAGTGACAATACATATGATTAGTAGATGAAAAGGTAAGTCGACATATTTTTGGGACCATTCGTATTGCCTAAAAATGCTTATAATTTTTCAAGAGAAACTCAAAATTGAACAAATGACTCAAAAAGGGATTTATTGCAGGTTTTCGTACATATCCTATCCAGGTTAATTTATGCCAACTCTGATAGTTATGAATAACTTCTACTTTCTCCACCGGGGGTGCGGGGAGCAACCTAATACAAAACTTATTAGGAAATTGGAAAAGTAAAGCCCTGTCCAAACAGTGGGTTGCTTAAACCAATCAGTCAACTCCAAAAATTCCCCACTGCTCATCACGCAATCCTTCACCCACAATCATGCTTTTAGAAAATGCCTTGTTAACATTACCCAAGGATCCTAACATTACCCAAGGATCCTATCCCCCACTTGGAAATGGAAAGACACTTCCCCTTGGTTATATCTGACCTTGAACCAAAAAGCAGCTATCCCTGGAACTGGCGAGGCATATTTTTCCAGGAAGATGGGCTTCGAGGTATAATAGGAAAAAAAAAAAGAATCTGAGGTCAGAAAACTCCATCTAAGACTGGCTAGACCATCTGGAATCAGCCTCCCTTGGGGTAGTAAAAGAAAAATGTTATTGTTTACCTCAAAGCGCAATTTAAAGACCTAATGAGTTAACAGCATGAAAGTGCTTTATAAAGTGTTAAGTAGTTTATATATGCAACAAAGAGCTGTTGTTTTCCAACTTTACAGATCCTGTGCTCATTGAATATCCTTCACTATGCAAAACAATTTCTTGCTTTGAGTTATTTGGGATGATGGGGGAGGCTGGCAGAAGGGCTCCTGGGTTTTCCCTCTAGGGCATTCCTCCGAGTCACTGCTTGTGGCCAGTGTCAGAAGTGAGAGAAACTGAATTCTTCCCTCTCCAGCAAACATCCTGATGTGGGGAGGAGGGTGCAACTTCCTCTGCTCATTGAATCTTTTGAAGTCCTGACCGAATTATTCTATTAAACATACACACACACACACACACACACACACACACACACGCAAAAAACCAAACAAACAAACAAACAAAAAACTTTCCTTCCCAGCTATCTGAGGTCCATGGCCAGAACAAATGCAAACCAACCTTTCAAATTAAAGAACCGTAACAGTTAAAGAGGTGTAGGCTCCTCTACTCTTTTTTTCAACGGCAGTCTTTAATGAAAACAGAGCCTGGAATTTAAGAGAGAGGGAGAAAAAGACTTTGCATATACCTCTAGAGACAGTTTCATATGCTAACAACGACTACACTTTCTTCGCTGTTCCCGAACTCCACACGACCTCGTCTGAAACACACATCCATGTCTTTGCACACACACACACGCATATCCTGGTAAGCCGGACAAACGCAGACAAATCTGACTCTTCCCCAACTTGTAGCCACAGATAGCATCAAAGAGACCAAAGTCCTTCGCGGCCATCTCCCAAACACACACACACACACACACACACACACACACACACACACACACACACACACACTGAAACCCTGCCAGCAATGCAGTAGTAGCAGCCTCTGTGCTGTAGCCTTCCGCCGGCCGGACTTTCAGGTCTAATTCCTTAAGGAGTATCGCTCTTCTGCCCTTCGTCCCACTCCCCTGGGCTTTACTCACTTCTCTCTTCAGGTCGAGAGGAACCGGTTCACTTTGCCACTTCTTCAGAGGAGGAAGTGTCAGTAAAGAAGATTCATACCTAAGTAGCCTGAATCCCACTGCTCTTTGCCCATCTCTCCACCCTCCCGCCCATGTAGGTGCCTGTGACGCTGGCGAAGGTGCCAATTGTCAAAGTACCTGAGCTCCTAGGGGATGTGGAGGAGCCAGGCGGGAAGAAAAGCGGCGGGACGATGGCTGGAGATTGTTAGAGGACATATGGGGCAGGACTGGGGAGAGGGACGAAGATGCCGCACAGGGGCACTCTCCCGCCCCTCACTCACTGACAGTAACTCCGAAACGCGCAGATGGGTCATGAGGTAAAAAGGCCTTTTCTATCTATTCTCTCCTTTTACTTCCCCGCTCCCCGCCTGGACAATTGGTGAAAAAGCAAGGCGCAGGTGTACCTGGAGCGAACACCATGATTTCCTCCAGCCGCTACGCCCTTAGGTAAAGAGAGACAGACAGACGGAATGTGGGAGGAAAGTCAAGACTCGGAGGGGTCCGGTGCAGGTGCTCGCGCAGGGCGCGGGCCGGTTGCCTGCTAGGGAGGTCAGCACCTCGGACAGCTCCCCGCCGTGATTCCCCCGGCCCGCAGCTCCAGCTGCTGCGGCGCGCTCAGCCTCCACAATGCACTGCTCGGCCGGCGGCCACCGCGGCGGCTGGAGGAGGAGACGGAATCCCTGCTCAATTCATCCCTCATTCCGGTGCCAGCTCAGCTTCATAGCTGCTTCGAGAGCAAAGCACTTCTACCGCTTCCACGAGAGAAGGAAGGACGGAAGAGGAAGCGAGAAAAAGGTAATTGCCCAGCTTCTCGGCAGGGGGACAGCTAATTGCCTCTAATTACCTGCTGTCGCTCGCCCCCGTGGATATTGGACTGACATTTAAGATGGGTTTGCCCTTTTTAAAAAATAATGCAAAAAGCTTTACTCTAGAGGCTGACTCAGTTCTCCGAGTTGGTCTGGCTCTGAACAGGGCGGTTGGGACCTCCAAGTTAAACGGTCCTGGGGTCGAGAACTCCTCTCTCGCTGAGTCCCAGTCTTGTGCTAACGTCAGAAAGACAGCTGGAGGGAAGGACAGGGTGAATATGGAGGCATGAAGAGGGCGCTCCTGTCAGGCCCCGCTCTTAAACAGCCAATCCGGCTCTAAAAGCTCCTAAGCTTGAAGGCCCTCAAGGTCATCACTTTAGAGAAAGCAGGGCCAGACAGAGCAAAGAAAAGAGATCTCAATGAGGCTGGTCTCATCCGCTGACAAACTCACAAACCCTATGAAAGGATAGGCCGACAGAGTCCCCTTTAAGTGTGAGAACAGCTGAAACCCATAAAGAAATATTAGTGCTTCCCTTACCTTCACCAAACTGAAAATTGTGTCTATGTATACCCAGTTCTACTCTAAGATACTGGTACATGCCCCATACTCACTTCGTGCTTCTAAATCCATTGCTCATTTTAAAACATTATCTAGTTCACCCAAGAAATGCTTGTGCAGTGTGGACAGCCCACACTACATGTTACCCAGCTTGAAACGAGTCCATCTGGGTTACAACCCCAGAGGTAAAGTAACAAAGGATCCTCCATCCTCAAGGCAGATGTCAGTTGGTTTGGGTTTAATCCTCTATTTTTGGATAGAGTTTTCCAAGAACAAATGTCGATCAGGGTCATCTCCAGTGTTTTATAGAGTTTCAACATTTGCACCTCTCCCTGGAAAATATAGCTATTCTGAAAATACAATATTCATTAATGATTTGATTGGTGACCATAAGTTCTACACTGTTTTGGCAAATATAAAACATTCAAATAGCCTTATTGGCACTGGTGTTGTTCAAAGCCATCTGATAGATTAAAAATGCAAATAGTTTTACAGCCCTTGACTACAGTTTGCATGAAGGCATATGGGCAGCCTCAACATAACACAATCAGTACTGCTCTTAGCACCTGGCTCAACACTGGCTTGAACAGATGGGTCCTGCCTCAGCAACAACAAGATATAAGTCAGATGGGCAGGATAAAGTGTGGGCATGACAGGATGCAGTCCTCTCACTTCCCCAAGTTACACCAAAAGCCAGAGACCAATGATGCTTCACTCTGTCTTATTTGCTTTATTACCATGAGAAATGTTGAAACACTACTTAAAATAATCTTTGAATGATTGAAAGACTTTTTTCTTTTAACACACTCAATAGGGCTCTCTTTTATAATCTTTATTTTTAATGGGCTGTATTCTCCTAAAGCATAAACAATTACTCATGATTAAGTTCAAAAAAAAGCAATAGAGTATAGGAAAAGAAAAAAGACTTGGAAACCAATCAGATCCAAGTATAATATCTTCATCATGTACTAGTTGTGTGATCTTGGATAAATTACTTCATTGTTTCATCTGTGATATAAGGATCAACATATCTCCAAGGCTTATTGTGGGGATTAAATGTAATAATGGATTAATTAAGAGAGAGTACAACCTTGGTTAAACCCATTCCAGGAAATTACTGATACCCTGGGAGTAGATGACATCCTACAAGAATGCACACTAAATATATTTATCATATGTGAATCCCATGGAGAATTAAAATACAGATTATGATAATTCAGGAGAGCAGAGTAGGTCCTCAGATTCTGCATTTCTGACAAGTTCTCAGGTAATGTTGATGCTGCAGGTGCTGCTGGTCCACAGACCATATTTTGAGTAGCAAGTTATTAGATGTATCAGCATTTAAAAAGAAATAAATTCCTTACATACTCTCCAACCTCAGAGTGCATCTTTCTAAATATTATATAAAGAAGGAACCCACATGAAGCCCCACAGACTTCCAAGCTAGAGAGAGGCCTAGATGGTAGCAAAAAGAAAAAAAAAATACCAAAAAATGGTCCCATAGCTCCTTTGATTAGCCTACTGTGGCAATAGGAGGTAATATGATCCAGTAAAAACCAAAGCAACAGGTCAATGACAGAAGAAAAATTTTCTTCTCAGCTCCATCCTCATCTCTTCTCTTCCCTTCTTCCTGCCATCATCTCTTCATTATCTCTACTCAATACACCACTGCTACCCAGCCAGAGGACAATATACTCATAATCCACTTTTTGCTTGATTATATTTCAGTAAGAGCAATTAATTCTATTCCCAATAAAACCAAGGCGCTTTAATTTTTTTATTTACAGTTATTTCATCAGTAAATTTTATATTTAACAATATCATCTCCAATTTTTACTTCTACTGGAGTTATTATTCTGTCAGTTTAATTTAATTACCCTAATAATCCTACTATAGTTTTTATATCTTAATGTAAATGATCAATTTAATAACAAAATGCCTCAAAAAAATAAAAATTCCCTTTTATTCTACCATATGATCCAGGTTCTTTGATATATCATTTACTCAGTCTTACTCCACAACTGAGGCTTAGGTTCCCAATATTGTCTCACTCTGTCTGTTTAAACACCTCCATCAAGGCAACTCACTCTCTTCTCAAACAATCCACTGCATTTTGAGAAAAACATCTATCAAAGAGGCAGCCACCATCACCACCAGCATCCGCCTTGTTCTAGCACCCTCATTTCTAGCCAATGATCAGGATAGTGATAGGAAGAAAGAGAGTAAATAAGTTGGACTAGATGCCCCGACTTTCTTGCTCTTGTGCTGAGCTTATCAAACTGGACACTCCTACCACTATGGATATTTGAGCAAGGAGCTAGATGAACTGGCAGGCACAGCGGGGGCGAAGTCACTAGACAGAACCAATGATTTTACTTGGAGACTTGGAAGAATACTAAGAGACTCAAAAAAATATATTTTTAAACAAAAGGAAAAAAAAGAATTTCAAACTTTTTTAGAAGTATAATGACGAAGAAGAGAGCCTCAGTACAGTCCAAACTGAGAAACTGGGTGCTATTCTCATATTCTGTTCAATTGAGCTATATGTTTGAGAATAAATTTATCATTACCTTTAGAAATACTTATAATCTTTTAAACAATGATTTAAAGCTCTTCATCTCTATTCAAACGCTCAGTTTGAATTAGGAGAGTCACAGTATAATATACAGGGATTTTGGTATCAGAGAAGAATTATTCTTTAGACCATGGTAGCTAAGCTCATAGCAATACTGATTCATTGGTTACTTCTCAACCTATTTTAAAAATCAACTTGTAACATAAGAGAGATTCTTTGCAACCCTAGAGCAGGCAAAGATTTCCTATATAACACAAAAAAGCATGGTTCATAAAAGAAAATAACTGACAAATGGGACTTTAAAATTAAAATTTTTTGCTATATGGAAAACACTGCTAAGAAAATGACAATGCAAGCTACAGACTAGGAGAAAATATTCATCATATACATATATATATATATACACATATATATATATAACAAATGTATCCATAACTCTTACAACTCAATAAGACAACAACTTAACTGAAACTTGCCAAAATATTTAAGCAAATACTTCACAAAAGAAATATATTACTATGGCCTATAAGCACATGAAGACTTTTCAACATCATTAGTCATCAGAGAAATATAAATTTAAACCACAGTGAAGTATCATTATATACCCAGTAGAATAGGGGAAATTAACAGGACGGACAATGCCAAGTGTTGATGAAATATGGCACAACTAGAACTCTCATATACTGCTGGTGGAAATGTAAAATGTTAAAATCATTTTTGGAAAACAGTTTTATAGTTTCTTATAACATTAAGTATATATTTACCCTAAGACCCATCCATTCTACTCCTAGGTGGTTACCCAAGAGAAATGAAATCTGTGTCCACATAATGACTTATGCATGAACATTAACAGAGTCTTTATTCATCATAGCAAAAGAAGGCAGATACAAGAGAGCAGCAGTCTCCAACCTTTTTGGCACCAGGGACCTGTGCTCCTATGAGAATCTAATGACTGATGATCTGAGATGGAGCTGAGGTGGTGATGCTAGCACTGGGGAGCGGCTGAAAATACAGATGAAGCTTCGCTCGCAGACCCACCACTCACCTCTTGCTGTGCAGCCTGGTTCCTAACAGGCCATAGACTGGTACCAGTCCATTGCCCAGGGGCTGGGGACTCCTGCAATACAGTACACACTGTATGGTTTCATTTATAAAAAAGGCTTAAGAAGCTATAGTGACAGAATGCAGATCAGTGATTGTCTGGAGCTTGGGGATATTGAGAGGTTGATCGAGACTTACTGAAAAGGCACACAAATGAACTTTTTGGGATGATGAAATTGCTCTGTATCTTTACCCTTAGTGGTGGTTATATGGGTTTATACATGTGTCAAAACTCATTAAACTATATACTTATAATTAGTGCATTTTACTTTATGTAAATTATACTGCTATAAAGTTAATCTAAATCGCATATTTTAACTATCTAATATTCTAAAAATGGGACATTTTGAGAGCTAGAATTAACTATAAAGTATGCTAACTCAATTTTTCCTAATTTTTAAAAATGCTTTACATCTGAAATAATTTTATATTTTCTATTCGACACCTTTGAACTACTGTAATTAGCTAATATGAATAATTGATGAATGAGTAAATAAATTTAAAATGTTGCAATTTATTTTTAAAATGGCACTACTCTTCATTAATTTATTCAACAAGCATTTATTGATCAAAGGATCAGTACTAAAAACAGCAATAGATACTGAAGGTTCAGAGTCATAAAATACAGGTATGCTTTCAACTAGCTTAGAGTCCAGTATAAAAAAAAGAGACCACAAGGGGGCAAGAAAAAGGAAGAAGGAGAGAAAAACACTGAGACCCAGCTGAGGTCTCCAAATATTTATCTGCAAAGCTGTCAGATGCTGTGGTCACATGAAGTCAGAGTATGTATGTGTTAAAATATCTAAAGTAGACCCAAGATGTAGTCACTCCTGCTAAACTCTCCTATCAGCAAACCAAAACTTACCTAAGTTTCTATGCTCGGTTCTCCCAGAAAAGGAAGGTATAAGTCAATCAGTCAGTGCTTACCCATTCAGCACAAGTTACCAGCTCCAAGATTTCCCTTTGTTCTATATGAGGAACACAACCCTCCTTTAACCATTAGCAAATGCCTGGTATAACTTCCTTGTTCTCAATCACTTTGTTCTATAAAAATCTCTCACTTAGTACAGCTCTTCTGTCTGGCGGATTGGATGCTACCCTATTCATGAATCACTGAATAAAGCCAGTGACATCTTTTCAAAATTTTTGATTGCTGGATTTTCCTTTAACAAATGAGAATGCCATTAAATCCATGGGATCCAAGTTGGGGAGGGAAAGAAAGTAAGTCATGAGGAATTTTCTAAGGATGAAGGAAATACAAGGTCATTCTAGACTAGAAGTTATGAGGTTGAAAGGCCAGCCCCACAAGTGCAAATAAGAAAGTGGGCAGAACTGCAGGCAGGATTTCTGAGTTTAAGGTTTTAGCTGTGGAGCCCTTTTGGATGACAAAGTCTTGGGAGTGCTCCTATAAAAGACTGCTAAACAATCAGCAGAGAGGAAGTGAAAGAGTGAAGTATCAGGGCTGTTTAGAGTCATCCTGAATGGTGAGTGGACAAAGGTGGAGAAGATCATGAACCACACAGTATGGCTTCTAACAGTGGGGGAGAGGGAGTGAATAGTTATAAATACTGAGACGTTGTCAAATAATCTAAGGAGAAAATACTTTAAAGGTCTTTCGATAAGTTAATAATGTTTAAGTAGCATAATAACATTTGGAAATTGAAATTAATGGTTTTCATAGTAACTGAGTTTTACACCATTTTATGTAATAATAGTAGACATTAGGCTGAATCTTGGCATTTGAATTTTAAAATATGTGCTTGAAATGCAAAGCAGAGAGTAAAGTCTTGAAAGCCAATGCTTTTAATTAATTGCAGGAGCAGAGGGAAAAAAGATTTTGAGTCCTAACCTCAAGATTAAATTGGTAAGAGTTGGGGAGAAAAGCCAGAAAAAGCAAGCTAGTTTTTCCACTCCAAAGGAAATATTTTGCATTTGTTTTATTTTGTTTGAAAATCCATTCTGGGTTTGTGGGTAAAATTTTTTTTACAGAAAAAAAAAAATAGATTTAGCAGGGCCTCCAAAAAAGGAGATTGTGTCCAACAGCTATGCCCCATTCCATGGAGAGGTGGAGCCTCAAAGAGGAAATGACTGGAAGACCAGATGAATTTGGAAAAATTGCAAGACTTTAATATAACTTCTGAGGAAAGAGTAAAGATAGTATCAAAGATATAAAGTCCAGCCTAAGAAAAAGTCTAATAAGAGTTTATTTGGACCAAACTGATGAGAATTTCTAGAAGCAAAATCTCAACGGATTGAAAAAAATGCTCTAGAAAATGGCAGTTTTGCAGCTTATTTTATACATTAGAATCAAAGGAGGAGACATAAGGAGGGTTACATGAGATTCACTGGTGGTAGATTAGGGAGGTAGAAAAAGTAAAGAGGATAAATCTCTGTGATTGGATAAAAAGTAAAAGAAAGAGACATATACTTCTTTTACATTGATGATACGGGATAGTTAACATTTACAAAGATATTTTGGCATAGCTTAAAAAATAAACCATTAAATAATCTTTTTTTTAAAATTACCATACTGCAACAGCCACCCTTATCCCAATCTAAAACCTCAGACCTTCCTGATTCTGAGGCTCACAAATGAGGTGACAAGTGGGCTGATATAGGGGATCTGAGACATACTTCATTCAAATTTTTGTTATCTTTCCTCCCACTTTAACATTCTCCTATAATCTTACTCTCTCTCAATTGGTCCAGCATCTTTCATCTATGCTAAAAATCTACAAGTGACTTGGCTGACTTTACTTTCTAAATAATTCTTAAATTTACCAGCTACTTTCCATCCCTATCACCTCTGCCCTAATCAAACCCTTGTTATCTCTCACATGGGCTAGTATAACAGCAATCATAATTGGTTTCCTGGTCTCATGTTTTCATATTCATCTGCTTATTTATAGTCATCTGCTTTATGTTCATCTCTTTTAAAATCACTCAACTTCACCTTCAGAATGGGAAAGCAGTCATACAATAAATGAGTGTGGCTTTGTTTCAATAAAACTTTATTTACAAAAACAGGTAGTGGGCCAGATTAATCCTTGATTTACCACATAGTTACCAGAGTTATCTGTAGAGAATGCAACACTAAACATGTAACTATGTCACTCCTCTCCGAAGGAAAAACTAAAAATTTGATAATGCAACATTGTCTACAAGATGAAAGATCCAAATAACTTTTAAATATGTCCTGTGCATTTCATCTGGCCTCCACCTATCTAACTTTATATGTCAGCACTTTCTGCTTTCTACTTCACGTTCCTGCAAAACTGAACTATCCACTTCCCTGTACACAAATGTTGTTTCCTGATGTTCCTAGTCTGATATCTTTATTTATGTCTTTCTCCAGCCTGGAATGACCTACTCACATTTCCTCTTCACTTGGCTAATTTCTACTTATTCTTCCAGAAAAGATCCAGGCCTCCTTCTGGAAGCTTTTCATAACCCATACAGGATTAGGTGCCCTCCCCTGTCTCCCAAGAATTCCTATGTTTATCTCTACTATTGTTAGTACTGCATTGGATTGTAATTACTTACTTGCTTCCCTCAGTAACTATGAGATACTCAACAGGTTTCCTTTCAACTGAATGCCCAGCATTCTTAGTACACAGTAGAAACTACACACATTTTAAAATGTTTATTGAATCAATGAATGTTTGAACAAATGTAATGAACTAGTTTGATTTTTAAACGTTTATGTAAATGAAACAGAGCTTGTTGAATACTAGCATTATCTCTGCCACACACATCTTTTGTTATACGTACATATGTGTGTGTGTGTGTGCATGCACATGCATATATATACTATTAGAAATTATATGTGTATGTATTTAAAACAATTTTACTATGGAAAATGTCAAATATATAAAGAAGTAGAAAGGATAATATAATAAATTCCACCACCACCACCACCCCACCTCCCCAGTATCTCCCTCACCCAGTATCAATATATGTTAACTTATGGTAAATCTTGCTTCATCTATACCTGCACCCATACCTCCAACCCTCCCACCTCTAGATATTTTAAAGCCCATCTCAGATACATTATTTCACTTGAAATTATTTCAGTATATCTCTCTAAAAATTAGGCATTTGAACATAATCACACCACTGTCATACCTTTAAAGATAACTTAACTGTATTAAAGGTAATCGAAATTAGTCTCCCCAGCAGTAGTATGTCCTTAAAACGCTTTAACTCTGATCCCACTCCTCTCAATGTATACATTATTAGTATCTAATATTTTAGTTCTAGACATTTTCTCCTAAAGTTAGATATTATTGTTTTATAGAATCAATATTTGCTTATCAATATATATATATATAGATATATATATAGATATATATAAATAGCTGGCTCAGTTTAAAAATCCCTATAGTGGGAGATCTTTTCATAATAAACTCTGATTGTGTTTATCTAAAACAATCTTATTTAATTCTTGTTTTTAAGGATTATTTTACTGGATAGGTTTCTAGGATAATTTGTTGTTTTTCTCGGTATATCAATTACTTCTCTTAGTTTTGGACAGGGTTAGATTAGAATGGGAAAAGAACACTGTCAATAATATTGACAGAATGTGTTTCCCATCTACATTATCTCTAGCAGCAAAAGTAGGAGAGTCTACTTTCTACTCAGAATAGACTCAGACTAAACCTAAGTTGTAGGTAAAATCTTAGCCCTCTCAAAAATCACTAGACTCTTACCTAGTTTAGATAAAGCTGGTTATGTTCAGCACTTTGAATACCCAGGCCTTTAACACAGAAGTCTTTGTCCAGGGATATAGTAGTCCAAAGAGGCTATTGTGTTCACCCTTCCCTTTTCCCCAAAACCCTAGGTCCTAAGGATAGAGTTTTCTCTCCAGAAGAGCTCTGTGGTTTGAGTGGGCCCTTGATGCAGAAAATAGTGTACATTGTGGAATAAGCTGACAGACCAATCTTAGGAGCCTAGCACTTTAAAGAGCAAGATCGGGCCTCAGGAGCAGTCTCTGGGACTACAGAAGAGTCAGCATTTGTAACAGCACCATCTCCTAATATTTGCTTCTTTATTTCATAAATAACTAAAAATTTCTGGTTGGTCAGCTCTTCACACATGTAATGCACAGAGATAGAATTTGTTCCAGTATGTTAGTTTCTAAATTTTCTGACACTTTACCGCCAAATGTTTTCATTTTTCAAATTTGTATAGAAATCCTTACTATGCACATTTCCCTGACACAAGGCATCTGGCATCTTTGTTATGGTTGTTTAATACATTTTGATGCTTACTGCACTGGTATGACATAGAACAAACTAAGACATAAGTACACAAGTAGACTAGGGTTTATGCTTAAAGCATTATAAGGTATTATATGTGTTCACCTGTAATTTGCCATTAACTTCAGAAGTAGGGTTGGCATAATTCATTACAGAGCACAAAGCTTTTCTTGAACTGATCTCTATCACACACATGGAATTCAGAAGGATGTGCAGAATAATTCTTTAATTCAAGTTAAAATTGTCCATTCCCAGGCACCTCAAAGTATCTGCTTTGAATGGCATGAAAGGGCTTTGAAAGTCTTCATTCTTAGCTTATGAAGTTACTCCTCTCCTGGACGACAATATCCTCTTCCCTCAAGTAGGACCTGCTGCTCATCCTCAGCTTCCCCTGGGTTATTGGTCATTTAGTTTCATCCACTTTCCTCCTAGATGTTGTTTAACAGGCTTAGGCTCTTTGTGAGTGCAGAAGGGATAAAAGAAAGATGTCTTCATCAGGGAGGCCTCAGGACCAGGCATCTTCATTACCAGCCTTCTATACAACTAAAAGTGTCTTCTTAGCCTAAGGCCCATGTGCAAGAGAAGTCTTTGTCTCTTATTCTTCTTAGTCTGAGGACCCCAAAGTGAGTAGTTATTTAAAAAAATCCAACAATTTGAGACAAGAATAATACAAAAGTAAGTGATACCTAGAAAGTAAGTAGTGCTTTTATTTTCTATTCCACAAATAATTTTGAGTACATATTATATGACAAGCACTGACCTAGTATTCATCAGTGAACAAAATAAAGATCTCTGCCCTCATGGAACTTACATTCTAATAAGAAAGCTTACATTCTGATATGTGATTAAGCGGTCATAAGAAAAAATACTGAATCCTATAATTGCTTATTACAAGACATCTAGCCTAGTTCTGGGGTAGAGAGAGCTAGGACAATGAGAATTTCCTGAAGAATTGACATGTGATCCAAGATCTGAAAGATAAGTAAGAATTAACTACCTAGAATATCTATCCTCTCATTGATGACTCTTTAAATGATAAGGTACTATAATATGTAAACATATAATATATAAAATAAACATAGTGTTTAATAAAAGGAATTAGAACAGTAATCAGAGTAACTAATAGACTATAATATACTTGTTCTTCAGAGCCCCCCCCTTGTAGAAGCCCCAGACCACACTGCTCCCAGCTGCCAGGCACTAGGATATGACTACTCTAGGAAAACTGGCTAAGTAGGGCCCTTAATCAAGTATTCTCCCATTCTTTTTCTCGCATTCTTCAGGTCTGAATTCCATCTCCACTTCTAGATCTTAAGTTCCTAGAAATTTTGTATGGGCCTTCTTTCATGTCCCTCAGAGGCTGGGGTTCTGGGCCCGTTCGAGGCATTATGGAAATACTTGTTCACATTTAAACTAGGATGATTTATTCCAAAGATCAGGTTTTAATCTGGATACTTAAATTCCAAACCAAAGAGAAAATTAGTATTACTTTCTAAAATATATTTTCTAAATAAATTTTTATTTTATCCACTTTGTGTGAAATCTTGTGCTTAAGAAAAGCACTATCCATAGTTCATCCCGTCTTTAGGATAATACCTTTATTTCCATTTCAGATGAGCATTTGTTGATCATTTTATCATATTATAAGGATGCATATTGAAAATACAATTTGAGTTCATATGACAAACTAGAAAAAGATCATGTAAGAAGAAGAAAGAAATGTTAAGAGTAAGACAGTATGAGAATATAGGCATATTCCTGAGCCTCTATTTTCTAAATGCCACAATGGAAAATTTAATACCCAACACACAGGATTTGGAAGAAAATTAAGTAATATAACAAATAATAAAGTACTATGCTTGGTTAATGAACAGCAATTAGAGGCTGTAGAAGTAGTAGCAGCCATCATAGAAGCAGTCACTTTTGTTATGAAATATCAACTTTTGTGACCTGGCTTAAGTCCAAAAATCTATCCAATATTTTTCTCTGCACAAACCTACTTCTTACAGAAATGAGTTGAGAATAAGTTAGTGTGAAATCTCTTTAAAATGGTATGAAAAAATGTTTAAGATTATTCATTAAATATTCCTTTGACACATCTTTGCTGAATACTTATTATATGCAAGACAGAGAGTTAATTGCTGTTTGAGTTATAAAAATAAGATATGATTCCCACCCTTAAGAATGCTCCATTCTAATAAAAGTGTGAGACATACACATAAACCACCAAATTGCCAGGCAGAATATAATAAAATGCCATGTAACAGTGTAAAGTAAGACTATGGAATTCAAACAATGGGCAGATAACTTCCAACTTTACAGAAATTAGTTTTATATAAGTTAAAATTAGAAAATTACAGGCAAAAGTGTATAGAGGTTAACTTTAATAAACAAATAACCATAGATAAATGGGCCTCTGTCCATAGAAAATCATTCATTTGACACTGGTCTTGAGATTTGAGATTTTAAACGAACTGCAGCCCCAACACACAAGGAAAATCTAACCACCATCAATATTTTCATGTACTTATTTTTGAATACCATATCTCTATTGACCACTGAATCTGTATGTACCCTGTACATAGGCATATACATTTACAATGTATGTATCATATTATCAAGACTGCCCTGCCATGCTGGTTAGAGAACAATAATTGCTTAGAGTCCACATTTACACCATGACAACCTTGACCTTCAATAAACCTGTTCCCATAAATCCCACTCTGACGATACTATGTCTCATTGGTCAGAATCTCTATAGATCCTCTACTTCTCTGGATCCCTAGAGTTAGACTGTATAGAATATTAGTTCTTTCTTTTTCCCTAGAATTCTTGAAAAAACAAATTCCCATTACAAACAGCAGCTTAGTATAGTTATAAAATATCCTAGCCCAAATCAAGGATATTCTTTGTTTAATAAAACTACTATTGAGGTAAAATAATAAAAAAAATAATATTAATAATAATAACTCATAAGAGAGAGAGATGCTATCTCTAAAATAGGACTTCTTATCTCTTCTCTAGGCCCAAGCCCACCTAAACAGCCTCATGCTTCAATTTAACTAAATTTTAAACCATCAGTTGTTACTGAAAGTGACAGTGCTGTGCTTTTGAGAATTTTCACTTAGGGACTCTGAGCCCAGGATTGAATTATTCCTGCCCAGTGACTTCCTTTCTTCCTTCTTTTATATAACCCCCAAAGTTTATTTATTTCAACTGCATTTGTTGAGTGTCTCTGTACTAAGCCCTGAAAATACTATTATGAATAAGCCAGTCAATGCATCCATAATCTTCAGTATTTATAGAGCCATGAGACTGGAGGAGAGAAAATGGGAAAAGAATAGGATACATAAGAGTTCTAAGGACTGAACCCTAAACATTCCGAAGTTTAGAAATCAGGAAGATGAGAAGAAATCAGCAAAGGCTGAGAAGAGAAGCCTATGAAATACCTTCATACCTCTGACCTGTCTTTCTCTTTTCTTCTCCTCCTCCTCATTCCTCCCTCCCTCCCTCTCACTCTTCTCTCTCTCTTTCACTCTCACTCTCATTCTCTTTCCTCACTCCCTCCTTCTGTCCCTCCCTCCCTTTCTCTCTCACTCCCACTCCTTCTCACTCTCTCCCCCTCTTTGCCCAATTCATATCTCTCCCCTAAGGAGGAGTAACCTACTTGATTAATGAATTTAGGAGAGAACCTGATAATTGATGTCTACTCCTTTTTTCCTTCTCCTTGCCTTTAGGGACCTGGATGCCTGCAGAAAGCCTGTGTTCTTTGCTTCCTTAGGGATAATGTGAGAATGCCTGAAATTTTCTGTGCTACCCATGACTGATGGATAAAACTACCTCGTCCTGATATTCATTATTATATAGCCCATTTGCCTACAGCTCTAAGCTACATTCTCCAATGTCAGATTTACCAGTAATAAAAACAATGTTTTAATCTATGTCTGCCTGACTTCTTTGTCTTATCTCCTAATTGGTTCAAAACTCTAGTTATCAAGAAGGGTCAAGTTCATCAGGTCCCCTCAGAAGCTAGTATCTCAGAGCACAAATTCAGAATCAGCTGATCTGCAAGAACAATTCCAACTCCAAAAAGAAGTTCATGATTTACACCACTGCTTGTCATTTGAAAGCAGCCAAGATGGAGACAGAAGGTCATAGACTTTTAGATTTAAGAAGTGAAAGTAAAATAAGATCACCTATTCACAGCTTTTTGATGAGAAAACTAAAACCCAGAGAGAGAACCTAACTAGTGGCAGAACCAGGACTATAATTCAGGTCTCTTGACTCCCACCCAGTCCAGTGAGAATTTTACCTCTAAGGAAAATCTTAGTCTTACTCAATCTCACTCATTTCTGAAGCAAACAAAACACAAAAGACTTACTACCTTCCAGAGTGTTTTTCTTCAAACTATCCCTACAATTTCCCCACATACATATTGACTCATTATATAGCCAAAAAAAAAAAAAAAAAGAAAGAAAGAAAAAGTGGATACTTGGCCACTTAAAATAATCCCACTTATAAATACTTTTCCCTCAGTGATCTTTGCTCGATCAAAGAAAAAGCCTATTATTTCCTGCAATCATGTAGGTAACTGAAGAAATGTCTACTGATGATTCATGAATACCAACCTTACAAGAGCCCCTAACATTTTCTTAGTCATTGATCTGCTCACTCTTCTAACTGCTTTAAGTCACCTCCCTAACTCTCAGTTCCTTCTTCTCGGAGAAATTGAAGACTTCAGATAGCAGTGCCTTCTCCTTCTTTTATCCAACTCTACACACCCAGCTATATATGTGCCCAGCCTCTTTTCATCCTTTTAGTTACAGGAGAGAGGTAATCCTCAACCCACCTAATGCCAATCATCCCATCTGTCCTCAGATCCAATCCCCTGCCACCTTCTCAGATAAAATACCACCATCTATTATCTCTTCCCTCTCCTGTGTATTCTGCTGGTCCCTCTCATCTGGATCCTTTCCATCAACATTGAAACAAGCTCAAATATGTTGCAAACAAAAACAGAAAACATGCCACACCCACTTCTAACTATAACCATATTCAGGGCCAGATTAGATCATTCAGAGGACCTAGGTATTAATGTATTCTTTCCCATATGTAATGCAAACAGTAAAATAATGACAGAAAGCTCAATAAAATTATTAATTTTTCATGATGACTTCTTTAACTCCTTGTTTTCAAATTGTCAATTACTAAATTCTTTTCAATTTTGTTTTGTTTTGGTGCTTCTGCCTGATAGGAGTTTTGCCTTAAGCAAATCTCAATCTGCTAAATGGGTAATCCAGAATTTCATTCTCTCTTATATTCACAATCAAAATACTTGAATTTTCTGTAACTTGCATTTTCTTCCAACTATTCCATCAGTCTTCCATAATCACTTCACCAAAAGGTCCAAGATATCTAACAGCTATTTTCCAGTCCTTATCTTATTTGATCTCTTAGTAGACTTGGACTCTATTGGCTACCCTCTTCCCTTTTGAACTACTCTTCTCTTACCTCTTGTGCTTTCTCCTGGTTTTGCTCCTTCTTCTCTGACTGCTCCTTCTCAATTTCATTTTCAGACTCCTTTCCTCCTAGAAGCCTTTACAAGTTAGAGAACCTAAGGGCTCTTTCTAGATCCTCTTCTGTTTTCACTCTGTAGACTTTCTCTAGGCAATCCAGCCTTACAGTTTCAATTAGGAGAACTATACAACTTATCGTTCAAATGACAGCATTTTGAAAAGGAAAGTAAAGGTTCTATTAGCAATTATACCCAGATTGTTCAGGGCCAACTTGGATATATGGCCACCCTCCCTATTTGCCAATGAGTCCCAAATTTATTTCCCCAGTGAAGACCTATTTTCTGAGCCCCAGGATCATAAATTGAATTGTCTGCTCACTATACGCACTTGGATTCATTAATTCATTCACTGAACAAATACTGAGTATTTGTCATAGGTCAAGCGCTGTGTGTGATCAGATAAGGCTTCATTGAAAAGGTGACATTTGAGAAAAGACCTGGAAAACAGTAAGAAAGCAATGAAAGTGGACATCTGAACAGAGGGGAAAAAAGTGAAAAGTCTCGTAAGTGGCAGTGTGCATGGAATCTTTAAGAAACAGCAACAACATCATGTGGGTGAGGCTGAGAGAAAAAAGGAAAAAGCAGAGTGATAAATAAGAGCATTAACAGGAGGTCCATATGATATAGGACCTTATAGGCAATTATAAGGACTTTGGCTCTACTCTAACTAAAATGGAAAGCCCCTGGAGGGTTTTGAGCAGAGGAATGACATGATCTGATTTATGTTTTAAAGGTACTGCTCTAGGTACAAGGTTGAGAAGATACTGAATGGGGAGTAAAGGCAGACAGAAAGCCCTGTTGGGAGGCTACTGCTGTAACCCAGCCAAGTAAATATGGTGTCTCGGAACAGAGCATCAGCCATTAAACTGATGAAGAGTGATCAGATTCTGTATATATTTTGAAAATGGAGCCAACAGAATTTGCTAATGGATTAATATAGAGTTTGAGAAGAAAGAGGGAAATCAAGAATAACTTCCAGGTTTTTGGCCAGGACAATCGGAAAGATGAAGTTTCCCTTTTATTAGATGGAGAAAACTTCAGAAGGAGCAGGTTCAGAAATGAGGATCAGAAACTCACTTATGGACATATCCAACTTGAGACATGCATTAGACATCCAAGAGGAGCTCTCAAGTAACCAGTTAGATACACTAGTGTAGAGTTCAAAGAAATGCCTAGGCTGTAGATAGAAACTGAGGAGCCTTCAGGTCTATATGTGGTACTTAATCTGTGAACCCGAACAAGATCACTAAGGAAGAGAAGATAAAAAAGAGGTCCAAAAATTAAGATCTGGACAGTCGATATTTAGAACTCAGGAAGATGAGGACGAACCAACAAATGAGACTGAGAAGTACATCCAGAGAAATGGGAGTAAAACCAAGAGAGTGTGAAAGCAAGAAAAAAAAAGAGTTTCAAGGTGGCAAGAGTGATCACCTATATCAAATGCTACCAATAGGTCAGAAATTATGAGGATTAAAGACTGGCATGAAGGTCATAGTGACCTTGGTGCATTCAGGATAAGTAAAGTAGCAAGTATGAAAGTCTAATTGAAGTGGTTCAAGAGAGAATTGGAGGATATAAAATAGAGATAGTGAATACAAACACCTCTTTTCACTGTTAAGGGAAAGAAAGAAAATGGACATTAGCCATAGAGAAAAGCAAGGATTCTGGTGGACAAGAGGAATGATAATTCAGGGAAGAGAGGAGAGAATTTCCTGAGTATTGCCCTTGCCCCCAAGTGGTCCAATCCTAAGAGGAAATGGGGTCACAAGTGAAGAAGTTAGCCTTTGCTGGGGGTAAATTTAATTCATCTGTGGTAAGGAGAGAAAAGGCAAAATAATGGATTTAGAAATTTGTAAGTGGGTGGATGTGGTGGGAATTTGTGGAAATTTTCTTCTAATTGCTTACATTTCTCAGTGCAATAGGGATGCAAACTCATCAGCTCAGAGTGAGAACTGAAGAGGAAAGATATGAAGTATGGTAAGTATGAAACAACCATCAAGGAGAGCTGAAGAGTGAGTACTAGTATATGTCAATATGATTTCTAGACAACATTTTAGGCACATTTAATATTAATGATCACATAAACTGAGCACATTCAGAATGATTTTGTGTTTTTCTCTAACATGGATGCAACTAAGGAGCAAGTAGAGAACTGAATTTAAGAAGGATTGTGGTTTTTCTAAGAAGATAGAATGAAGTAAGAAGTCAAGGGAGTCAAGCATGTATGCAAAGGAATGATTATAATGGTGTCATGGAATGAATATAAATTGAATGAAGTGGTCAAAAGTGGGCAATGAGTAAATATAAGTTGAATAAAGTTGTCCTTCTCACAAAAGAAATGAGAAGCAATGAAAACATAAGAGATCAATGGACTGTAGATGCTAGGGAAAAGCAACACTGGAGTAGGGGTATTAGAGAGTGTGACCTGGAAACATAAGAACTGTTAGTAAGAGGGTGGTTGAACTTGAGATTAAGAAGGGTTACAGTAATTGATAATGGCAGGCTCAACATGTCCAAGATGAAACCATGATCCTTTTCCAATGTTTCCTATCTTAGCGAATGAAACCAACAAACTCTTATTTCGCTGCATGTGGTACATTACTACATTTTGTCCATTTGACCCTTTAGAGAACTCCCAACACTCTCACTTCTCTTCTCACCTGCTTCTCTGATAATACAAGCTACCAACATCCCTTGCTTGAATAAGTGCAATAGCCTTTTAACTGGTCATCCCACATCTGCTCTGACTCCAATATAGACAGAGTAATCTTTTTGAGACAAACAATTAATCATATTTCCCCACTAATTAAAACTTCAGTGGCTTTCTATTTCTCTTAGGAATAAGACCAAAATTTCTCACATGACCCACAGGGTACCATAATTGTCTAGTCTCTGCCTCTTTCACCAGCCCCATCTGCACTGCTCTCCTTCTCACTCACTCTATGCTGTACACACACTGAAATTTTTTAAATTTTCAAATAGATCATGCTTCTCCCAACAATAGACTTTGCTTCTTGCCTTTGTAAAAATCACCCATCTCTTCCTTTCTTCCAGTTAATGCCTTCATATTATTTACATCTTTACATCTCAACTTAAATACACTTTCTTCAAGAACCACTTCTCTAACTCCACAGTGTAAACTGGAGGCCCTTTTTGTATGCTCTATCAATGCTAATTATCTTTTTGTGTGCCACCCCGATTTTCCTTAGCCATAGATCACCAGCTCCAGAATAGCAGCAACTGTGTCTGTTTTCATTGTCGTGGCCCTAGTGCCAAGGACAATTCTGACACATAATTGGCAATCAAAATTTTTTTTCATAAATAATAGTATTATTTGCATGTGTATGTTTAATGTTTCCTTTTTTCACAAACATCTTGCTATGTGTTAAGCCAACCATCCTCATTAATTTTATCTCATATGTTCTAAAACTCATTTTGCTCAATTCAATAACAATTTATTTAATATGTACTATGCTTCAGGCATAAGGGATTCAGAAATTAGTGGGTATAATCTTTACTTTTAATTTGTATATACTAGTATGGCAAACAAATATGTACACAGAAAAAAACCTATAATTAATTCACCCAATGCTTATTGAGGATTTATTAAATATCAAGATTTCTAGGTTCTAGAAATACAGCAGTGAACAAACCCTTGTGGAGTTTATAATCTGGTGAAAATTATTCTGGAGGTATGTAGCACCACTGAGGAAGAAGCAACTAATTCTTCGATGAATTAGGGACCACAAAGAAAGGCATAACAGAAGAAGCAATGAATAGAGGCTCACCAGGTAGATGATGAGACATGGAGCCAAAATGATACCTTATCACACTTTTTATTTTGTCCTAAAGATTCATTTTAATGTTTAAGTATTACAGTGACATCATTGATTAGGTACTATAGAAAGACATTTGCAACATGAATGACAAATTATAGTGAAAATAACAAAAGTGTTCTTTTGAAAACTATTCTAAAGTCTAAGGAAGAAATTATCAAGATCCATCTACAGCCATGCTACCCTGAACAAGCCCAATCCCATCTGATCTTGGAAGCTAAGCAGGGTCTGGCCTGGTTAGTATTTGGATGGGAGACCACCTAGGAAAAACAGGTGCTGTAGGTGTAAAAAATAAAAAAATAAGGGACTGTAAGCTGACAAGATCCTTGCAATCTGTGAGGTTAACCAAGGGATGCCTCACCAAAAAAAAAAAAAGAAAGAAAAAAGAAATTACCAAGATCCAGAATAAGATAGTGGCAGTAAGAATGGAAAGGAGAGGATAGATTTGAGAGATAGAATTTACTTATTTACCTTAATAGCTAAAAAAAGAAAAATTCTTAGATGAGGTTTTTAACATGAATGGAAAAATGAGTTATAGAAGATACTGCTATATTCCTATCAAACCTATTCCTTATTACTTCTGAACACACAGCCAAATTATATATCATGGTATCCCTTACAATTAGGTGTGGCAACATGACTAATTTTGGGTCAAAGAAATGTGAGTGGAAATGATGATCACCACTTCCACCACTTGATCTGGATGTAATCAATAAAAATATCTTCCAATATATCTTCCATTCTCTTCCCCTATCAGCTGGATGTCAGTGCTCAGGGTGACGAAAGAATAGCCTCTGTTAGCCCAAGTTCCTCAAGGGAAATCTCACATGCGCTTCCCATTGACTGGACTTTACATTAGTAAGAAAGAAACATCTATTGTGTTAAGCCACTAAGATTTGGGGATTTACTGAGCAGCAAGGGTTAACCTAACTAATACAATGGTGATGCCATTTGCCAAGACAGAGATTCAGAAGCAGAAGCTGATGCAGAGGTAAAGATAGAGACTTCAACTTAGGCCATATTTAGTTTGAAATTCTTTTCACATATCCAAGTAGCTGGAAATAGTGATCCAGAAATCAGAAGAGAGCTAGAGGCAAAGCTTTGAAAGTTTTTTGAAATATAAGTGACCAGATTGAAATAACAATCTGGTCCAGACTGAAATAACATAGAAAGGATATAAAGAAAAGATAAAGTCCTGGAATGAGAAATATCAGCATTTAAAGGAATGCAGAAAAAGGAGGGATCAGAAGGTTAAGAGAACACTTTCTCAAATTTTTTCATGATCCGTATTTTTTACAATAAACCAAAATAGTTGATCTTAGAATTCTTTTTAGGGACCACTTAACCTTGTTAAACTAATAGTCATATAAACCATATTATAGCATCTGCTATGAAAACTTTGTTTTCAATTAACTCCTTAATGCTTTGCTTCCTACACTGAAAGATCTAAAATTCAATAAAACCATCCCTTCCACCTAAAATGCCAAAATACATTTAGATATTATACAAAGTTTTGAAACCAAAAGATGGCCTCCGATGAATTCTCTGATACATTTTATAATCTCGTTGGTTAAGACATTGTCTTACCTGTATCAACTTTTTAATATTTAATCCCTTACACATGCATTATTTGTTTGATGCCCTTAACAAAGCCATAAAGTTGGTGAATATGGTTGGGGTTCCATACATCTGACAAATGATCAAAAGGGACCATTACCTTAGAATTGGGCTCATGTCGAAAGAGAGCCCATTCCAGGAGGCAGAAGAACTATCTCCCAAGGATATCTGCAAAAAAAAATGTCCATTTTAAAATGCTATTTCAATCCCATAGGTTATCCATTCATCAAGTCACTGTTGTTTATGAGTTTCACAAATCATTTTACTGTGACATCAGGGAAGGTCCTACTTCCTAACTCACAGTTTGAGTCATTGCAGAAGATCCCCCAAAGACAGTGGGAAAATGATAAAGGGTGCATCCTGGACAACAAAAACAATCATTTATTTGATAGTCACACTATCCTTTATCATAAGTGATTTTAGCAATTTCAAATATATTCTGATTAATTCCTCCCAGGTAGAGAATAGTTAGGCATTTACTGCCCAAAGGAAGTAGCTATTTTGAAATATTCCTGATTTAACTTGTTTTCTAAAAAAAAATTGAGTAAAATAAAAACTAACATTTAATGAGTTCTCATAAATGCCAACTTTTGTTTAGGTCATCTCTTATATTATCTTAAAATATTATTCTAAATGATCAAATTTCTGGCTGATTTTATGTGTCAACCTGGTAAGACTGTGGTCAAAGACTAGTTAACATGTTGCTATGAAAGTATTTTTTGGATATGATTAATATTTACAATCAGTTAACTTAAAGTGAGCAGAGTACCATCCATGATGTGGATATGCCTCATTCAATAAGTTGAAGGATTTAAGAGCAAAGACCAAAATTTCTCCCCCCAAAAAATTCTTCCCACAGAATAGAAATTCTGCCTGAGCTTTTGGTCTTCAGGTTCAGAAATGCAACATCGACTCTTACCTGAATCTTCAGGCTACCAGTTTATTCTACAAATTTCAGATTTGCCAGTCCCTACTATGGCAAAATCATCCCCCTTTCAATAAATCATATACACTTAACATTCTCTACTACAAACTTAGCCATATCCAAAGTAGGTATGTACTGTTCTTCAATGTATTTTATCTTGTCTTTTTAAATATTGAGAAGTGGTAGAACCACAAAGGGAAAAAAAAACACAAGCATGGTCCTTGTCCTTATTTGTTATAAGGAATTTTTTTGATAGGATACACTTGAAAGATAATTTCCTATAGGAACATATCAATAAATATACCTTGATTCACGAAGATTGAAAGATGAATAAAAGAAGAATGTATTAGGGTTCTCCAGAGAAACAGAACTACCCTTATGACCTCATTTAACCTTAATTGCCTCCCTAAATGCCTTATCATATGAATTTGATATGAATTTGAGGGGTAGGAGAGGTGAAATAATTCAGTCTATAACACATATTAAGAAACAAAACAAAAAAAAGAAAGAAAAAGAAAGAAAAGTAAACCCAAAGCTAGCAGAAGGAAATAATAACAATTAGAGCAGAGATAAAGAAAATGGAAAATAGAAAAACAATTGAGTCAATGAAAACAAATGTTTGTTATTAGAAAAAAATCAAGAAAATTGACAAACTTTAGCTAGACTGAGAAAAAAAAAGAAAGAAGATACAAATAACTAAAATCAGAAATAAAAATGGGGGCATTACAATAATTTTATAGATATTAAAAACAAAAGAATGATATGAATAACTGTTCACCAATAAATTAAATAAAATGGACAAGTTCCTAGAAACACACAAATTACCAAAACTGAATCAAAAAGTATAGAATACCTGAACAAATCTATGACAAAAGATTAAATCAGTAATTTAAAAAAAGCAAACAAACCAATAAACAAAGAAACAAACAAATAAATTACTCTAAACCCATTCATGTCCAGGACCAGACAGATTAACTGGTGAATTCTACCAAACATTTAAAGAAAAATTAACACTGGTCCTTGTCAAACTCTTCTAAAAAACAGAACAGGATGGACCACTTCCTAACATATTCTATGAGGCCAGTTTTACCCTAATGCCAAAAAAACTTCAAGAACAGAAAACTACAAACCAATGTTTCTTATGAATCTCAATGTAAATAACCAGCAAAACCAACAAACTAAATCCAGCAGATATTAAAAGGATTATACATCACGATCAAGTGGTATGTGTGCAAGTGGTTAAATATATGAAAATCAATATTATAACCACATTAATAGAATAAAGGAGAAAAAAACACATGATCATCTCAGTTTGATGCAGAAAAAACATTTGACAGAATTGCATACTTTTCTGTGATTAAAAAAAAAACCAATAAATTAGGAATAAAGGGAAACTTCCTCAAGTTGATAAAAGGCATATACAAAAACTCAAAACTATCAACATGTGTTATAGTGAAAGACCAAAGTTTTCACCCCCAAATTAGGAACAAGACAAAGATGCCTACTTTCGCCACTTGTTCTATTGTTTTTGGAAGTGCTAGCTAGAGATTAGGCAAGAAAAAGCAATAAAAAGTATACAAATTGAAAAGAAGTAAAGGGATCTGTATTTTCGTATGACATGATACTATATATAGAAAACTCTAAAGATCACACACACAGACATACACAGACACACACACACTGATCCAGCTGACTAATTTAGCAAAGTTCAAGGGTATAAGGTCAAAACACAAAAATCAGCTGTATTTTTATATACGAACAATGAACAGTCCAAAAAGGAAATTAAGAGAAAAATTGTATTTATAACATCCAAAACCATAAAATACCCAGGAATAAGTTTAATCGAGCACACAGTATGCTGAAAACCACAAAATATTACCAAAAGAAATTAAGGATATAAATAAATGGAAAGCTACCCCTTCTTCTGGATATGAAGACATAATATTATTAAGATGACTACCCAAAATGATCTACAGACTAAATTCAATCTCTATCAAAATTCCAATGGCCTTCTGGGAGGAAATGGAAAAGACTATCAGCAGATTAATAGGGAATTGTAAGGAGTGCCAAATAGCCAAAACAATGTTTAAATAGAAGAACAAAGTTAGAGGATTCATACTTCCTGATTTCAAAGTTACTACAAAGCTATAATAATCAAAACAGTGTGATACTGGCATACAGATAGACATACAGATCAATGGAACAGAATAGCCAATTGATTTTCTACAAGCATGCCAAGGCCATGCAGCAAAAAATAGTCTCTTCAACAAATGATCCTGAGACAACTAGATATCCATATGTGAAAGAATGAACTTTACATCATATTATAGACAAAGTTAACCTAAAATGTATGAACAAACTAAGTACAAGAGCTAAAATCATAAATCTTTTAAAAGAAAACATAAGGGTAAGTCTTAATGATGTTGGATTTGGCAATGGATTCTTCGATATGACATCAAAAGCACAAGCAACAACAACAAAAAAAATAGATAAATTGGACTAAGTTTTAAAACTTTTGTACATCAAAGGACATTATCAAGAAAGTGAAAAGTCAACCAACACAATAGGGGAAAATATTTACAAATCATATTTCTGACAAGGGTATAATATAGAAAGAACTCTTACAACTTAACAATAAAAAGACAAACCAATTTAAAACTGAGCAAAGGATCTGAATGAACATCTCTCCAAAGAAGATATACAGATTGCCAACAAGCACATATAGGAAAAGATACTCAACATAATTAGTCATTAGGAAAATGAAAATCAGAACCACAATAATGTACCACTTGACACCCACTAGGATGGCTATACCTTTTTATTTAATGGAAAATACAAGTGTTGGTGAGGATGTCAAGAAATTGGAACATGTCTATTCCTGTTGGGAGTGTAAAATAGTTCAGCCAGTGTGAAATATAGCTTGGCAGTTCATCAAAGAGTTAAGCACAGATTTAACATAGAACCAGAAATTTCACCACAGGTATATATCCAAGAGATGAAAACAAGTACTCAAACAAATAAACATACACACATGTTCAAAGCAGTACTATTCACAATAGCCAAAAAATGGAAGCAGCCCAAATGTCCATCAACCTAACAGTAGATAAACAAATTGTGGTATATACTTACAATAGAATGTTATTTGGCAACAAAAAGGAATAAAGTACTAATATATGCTACAATATGTGGAACTTGAAAACATATAGTAAGTGAAAGAAACTATATACAAAAGTCATATACTGTATAATTCCATTTATAGGAAATATCCAAAATAGGAAAATCCACACAAAAAGAATACAAATTGGTAGTTACCAAAGCGGGGAGGAGGGGAGAATGGAAGCAACTGTTTAATGGGCACAAGATTTCCTTGGGGGTGATAAAATTGTACATTATAAATGTACTAAATGCCATTGAATTGTTCTCTTTAAAATGGTTAATTTTATTTTATATGAATTCCACCTCAATTTTTAAAAATCATACATAAAAGAAGAGATTCTTGAAATAATGCCCCTTTTGTAAATTTATAGCTTCCAGGAGGATTTTTCAAGTGTTAAATTCCTGAAGTTTTAGAATTTCTCCTCTAGACATAACATAAAGTAATAATGCTATTTAACATTTTTAGCCCTTATAGTGTATCAAGCATTATGTTAAAAGTTTTATATATATATATTATATCCTTTAAACTTAAGTAAAGCCATCACTACATTTACTTTAAAGAAGAAAAAATGAGGTATGGAAAGGTTAAATTGCTCTAAGTCACACAGATAGGAGATAAATGAACCTCAGATGAACATTTAGCTATTATCTATTCTTTAGTTTAGCAACATAATTAAACATTTGTTCAAGTATAGTTTATTGAGTACCTGTTAAATTTTGTGTTTTTCTATGTAATACAGGTAACACTGATGATACAAAAGGTTTTTGAAACATATGAGTAAACATTTTTAATCGGTATGTGACTTAAACTGTACTTAAATAAATATAAATGAGACATCAAAACTATGTCACAGACAATACTACTTAGGATAAGGCAAATGTAAATAAGTTTTAAAAATTAAAATTGATTTAAATAAAAATACTAAAAATAATAACAGTTGACACTTATTGAGCATTCACTATTTGTTAAGTACTATTCTAAGGAAGGGCTTTAACATATTGATGTATATACACATTTAATCAATTATTAATATATTACTTGCATGTCAAAATTATGAAGGTGCTACTCATATGACTGAAGTGTAGAAAAGCTGATATAATCAAAAGATATAGCTTTTGGAATCAGAAAGACCTGAATTTAATTCTGAGCTGTACAATTTAATAACTGACATGGACCAGGAAACTAAGCATTGTTTCCTGTTAGAACATCTGTATCCAAAAACATCAGATTATCAAAATAGCCAGACTTATTTTTTAAATAACTAAACTTCCAGAAATAAAAATATGTAATTGTCAAAATTAAGAATTCAATGGATAGGTTTAACAGTAGTTTTAAAGCAACTGAAGAGAAAATTAGTAAAATGAAATAACTCAAAAAATTTACCCAAAAGTAACAGAGAGAGTCCAGTGTCTGGTAACCCTGAGATAAGAAAAAGAGAAGCTGTAATAAGATCTAACTCATAGCTAATATGAGTCCTAGGTGCAGAAAATAAAAAGAATAAAAAGAAGCAACATTTGAACATAGAATGGCTGGAAATTTTCCAGAACCAAAGTCAGAAATCTACAGATACAGGAAGCACAAAATGTATTAAATAAACTAAGTAGAAAGAAATCCTTCCCTAGACACATCGGAGTGAAACTGTGGCCCCAGAGACAAAATCTTAAAAGAAGTCAGAGGGGTAAAGAAGGCTGATAAGAGCTCAACAAACTGATTCTAAAATATATAAAGCAGGGCAATGACCCAAGAATAGCCAAGACACTCATGAAGGAGATCAATAGGACCTATCCTACAAAATATAAAAATTTATAATGAAGCTCTATAAATTAAGATAGCTTGGTATTTGTGGAAGTACAGTCCAACAGACAAATGAAACAGAATAGAAAGCCCCAAATCACAAATATATGTAAAAAGATGGCATAGCAAAAAGGCGAGTAAAGGAGACACTATTTAATATTGTTGAAACAAATGATTAGTCATTAAAACATAGTTATTGGATTTCTATCTCACAAAATTTAATACAAATTAAGTCTTAAATTGAAAAAGTAAAACTTTAAAAGTTAGAAAAAAATATAGGATAATATTTTTCTGATCTTGGGATTGCAAGAGTTTTTTTAAAACAGACATTTAAAAACATTAAATGCAAAACAAAAGATGGATAAATTCAACTAAATTAAAATAATAACTTCTGCTCATCAAAAGACACACACACACACACACACACACACACACACACACACACACAAAGAAAGCGAATTGCAGCCTTGAGGAACATATATTCAATCCATACAAGCAACAAAAAGTTCATGTCCAGGGTATAGAAAGAACAAATTGATAAGAAAAAAAAAAATGAACTCCCCAAACTGGGTAAAATGCATGAACAAGCATGGCATAGAAAAAGAAAATTGAATGGTCAAAAACCATGAAAAGATGCTCAAACACATTAGTAATGAAGGAAATGTAAATTAAAAGAACTAATTAGATAAAATATTTTTCCTACTAGATTGGCATATTTAAAAAGTCTGAAAATACCAAGTGTTTGTGAAAGTGTAATTTGGTATAATATAAAAACAATATAGAATTATCTTGTAAAGTTTAACATTCATATGTCCTCTATTCCACTCCTAAATGTAAGCTCTAATGTAATTCTTAACATGTGAACTAGAAGACATGTACAAGAATAATCATATTAGTGTTTGCATAGCAAACAGCTGGAGACAATCTAAATGTCCATTATCAGGAAAATGAACATCAACTATGGTATATTAACATATTATCAATAAAAGAAATGAACTAATGCTGCATGAATGACACAACTTGAAGAAATTTTAGAAACATAATCTTGAATTAGTCAAGCAAATTACAAAAATCTAAAGTAGTCTGATATTTTTTATGAAGTTCAGAAATAAGCAATGCTAAGCAAATGTTATATAAGTATAGATAATTATAAAACCATATTTAAAAAAAAGTCAGATTAACACGCATTTCAGGACACTGGTTAGCTTGGGAAATATGGGATAGGGGAGTACCACACAATAAATTTAACATTCTAGGTCTTATTCTGGGTCATAGATTCAGACTCATTTATTTTATTAATTAACTCCATAATTTAAATATATACATTGCATGTTTATTAAACATCTATCACATGTCTGGCAATTTTTAAAGGTATTTTATAATATATGTACACAAAAATATATGGCAGGCACATCCTGAGTGTTTTGAGCACAATTGCCCAGTCTTATATTTGAATTAGTTTTATAATGAATATTGAGGACAATGGAAGAGTTCATTTAGGCTCTGAAACTTTAAATGACATATTGATACTATCTGTAGCTCCAGAGAAATTCCATAAATTATATAGACTCAGTAAAGGCTTTCCTTTTCTTATATGAATTGAATATGATGACACATTATCTTTTTCCTTAGGAAAAAAATTGATTTCTGACTAAAAAGGAACAGAATACTACATATTCTTCAGATTAAGCCTGAGATTTGAAATGCAGTCTCAATTAAGCTGTGGATTCATACTTTGTGGTTTCTGAAACTCCCTTTTGGTAATTAATATGCTAAAAAAAATAGAACCTATTTCTTTCATATTTCCTTAATTTTTTCTCAGTTTACTAGATTTTATTGTTTTCCTTTATAAAAGCAATAATCACTTCAAAATGTTCCACAATAAAGACATATAAAGTAAAAAGTTTACCACCCAAAGATAACCACTTTTTGTTGTATGGTTTTTTATGAGGTACATATATTTTAAATAATTAATATCGAATCGTTTTGCATTTGCTTTCGAAAGTATTTAACACAATTTATGATGTGCAGTTTCATTAGGAAAGATATTTTATCAGTACAAAGTAAAATACCAAATATATCAATTAAAAATCGCAATCAAAACCTACCACATCAATGTAAATGACAAATGAAAGATTCTAGCAGAAGGTATTAGCTCTCATTTCTAAAAAATCCTAAATTATATTCTTTAAAGTAAATGCTACTACTCATCAGTATGTTATTTGAGTTTCTTAGTCCCTCAACTACATAGCAATACCCCCTTCTTGAAATTTGCTACCCACCAATTCACCTCAGGTGGTTCTTGCATGGGAAGGTCCACGGGAACAATCTTTGAGCGCCTCAGATTTGGACACAGTGGGACAAAGACCTGGAGGTCCCAGAGACTGACAATGGTTTTTGGTAGAGTTTGTCCACTCAGTAAGGCAACATGCAGCTGGTGATCACTTTTTAAAATTGCTGGTTGCAGACAGGCGCGCGCGCGCGCGCGCGCGCACACACACACACACACACACACACACACACACACACACAGTTTGTCTTCTTTAACTAGCATATCATCACACTGACGGAAAAAAATACGAGACTGGTTAGGTAGGAAGTCAGAGCAGAGTCCTACTACAGGAGAGAAGTATTGCTCTCAGCGCCTGTAAATGGTGGCTCAATTGGACCAGATTTTATCTGTTCCTTTCATTAATGTAAATATAAACGGCATTAATCTAGACGTGGTCCTTTCCCATCTAAGGACTCTGCGCACCACCTCAAGTTTAAGACCTGACACTCATGAAGCATTCTCCCACTGCTCCACCAACTTCGTAGCCCAAGTAAGTTTGTATATTCTGAGCTGACTTTTGTCCTCAGGAAAACACAAACGTAAACATGGGCTTTATGAGAGCGGGGAGCGGGAAGGGGTGCTGGCGGGAGCGGGCCTAGCATACTGTCAGGTTGGAAGCCCCACAGGATAAATCTATTCTGGAAGCACGGAGGACTTTATTAAAACTGCCTCCTCTTAGCTGTGAAGCCTTGGGCATAACATGTAAAGAGCCCAGAATATGGAATATAACAAACATTAGAACTACACGGTAGCTTAAGGAGAAGCCGCGCGAACCGCAGCCTCTCTAGAACCGAGGTTGTCCAGCCGGCAGCTTCCCCTTTAAGCACCTGCGGGCCCGCCCCGCGGAGGAAGTCCCCGGAAGTCACTGCGTGCTGTCACGAAGTGAGATTCCTCCGCCGATCGCAGCGCTTGGTCCTGTGGCTTCGTACCGGTCTACCCTAGATTCTTACCCTCTCGCCCGCCCTTTCAAGTGTGCTGTCTGCTGCTTCTCCCGCCAACAGACCCAGCGACCCTTCCCACCAGCACTCGGACCTAATCCGGGTCTGCTGTGCTGGAACCTGACCGTGCCGCCGACGGGGTCCGCCCCCGACACGCACTTCCGTCGACGCGGCGGCAGGGACTGACCCGGGAGGGGAACTTGGGGAACTTGGCTAGCGGCCGGTGGCGGTGGACGCGCTCGCGGTCATGGTGCAGGACCTCCTGATCCAGAACCATGCCTTGCGCAGGGAGAACAACGATCTCATGAACCAGGTGCGGTGGCTGCTGTGCGAGAAAGCCAACCTACTGGCCCATTTGCGTCCGCCAGCCTGCCGTGTGACCTTTCCTGAAACGTTTACAGGCGACTCCGCCCGGCTTCCCGAGTTTTCGATCCAGGCAGCTTCTTGCATGAGGTTCTTCGAGGCCAGATTCTCGAACGACACCCTAAAGGTGGCATTTTTAATCAGCCGCTTCTCTGGGGCGTCAGAGGAGTGGGTAGTACCCTATATTGATAGGGAGAGCCCTATTTTAAGTCATTACCCGGGCTTCGTGGACGCGCTGAACCGGGCCTTTGGCAGGAATGGTTAGAAAACAACCGAGCCTGGACCCCTCATGTCTGGAGGGATGGCTGCGAGCCTCTGCTCTCCGCACAAACCAGGCCCTGCTTGGCTTTGATTCGCAAAGATCTCTCCAGTTCACAGCTGTTGGGCCTCGACACTTGCTTAGAAAGTTTGGTGGCCGCTTGTTTCTACCATCGCACTGTCTTTGCACTCCGCCCAGCAACTCAGTCACAGGCTGGGAGCCTGTTAGAAATTAAATGGACCACCCAGGATTACGCCCTTTCCATCTGGGAAGACTGTTGTTGACCGCCCTTGAAAATCAGGGCCAAACTGGGAAGTGCCCGAGTTTGTTACACACCCACGGACACAGATTTGGATAGCTCAGGTCTGGAGACAGCATCCAGGGTTAGTGTGTAGTGTGCCTGGCAGCCAAATTTTGACATTTCTTCTCCTAAGAACCAGTTTTACACATGCTTCATTTCTGTTCTGAAAACACAAGATCGCACATTGTGCATTTGGCCAGAGAAATTCAGGCACGGGACACTACATGGAAAAAAATATTTACTTTTAAAAAATTAAATACATATGTCTTACATTAACATATGCCAAGTATTGTTTTTAGTGTTACAGGAGAAACAAGATGAATAAGACAAAATAGATGTCCTCAGAAACAATTGTGTTCTAATAAGAAACTTCGAAGTGCATATTCTAAAGTCTGGTAAAATAATGTTTTTGTGTGTAAAGAATGGCACATTTTGTTTTTTTTATGACCTTTTTTATTTTTTGCCCCATATTTTCAAAATACATGTTAAAAACATGCAACTTAGAAAGGAGACAAAACCCACTTGAGCAATTTTTATGTTTGCTGCTGAATCTGTGAGGATGGTGTTTTTTAAAATGCACGTAACTGGTGACCAAAAAAAAAAAAAATGAGTTGGTACATTCTTTGAATTGTATCCACTTGGTTTTATTTCTTTGTTAAATAACTTAGCTCCCTCATTTTTTGTAAATTACATTTTGGCCTATTTTTCTATAATTAAAGGCATTACTTGATCATTAAAATCTGGTTCAAAATTCTGTGATTCTTACGTAACCAAAGAACAGGAAGGAAATGGAAGGAGTCACTGAAACCCTCTAAGGAGGAAAATTCATAACTTTTTTCTTATAAGTCCATGGGTGTTATTTTGGTAGTGTAATCTCACTGAAATGTCTTCTTGAATTCCTGGTTAGGCATCTTCATATTCAGAAAAACTAATCACTACCTCCTTGAACAATTTATATGAGGACCATAGGAAAAACCTAATTATATTTTTGTAGGGTGTGATTAAAGACAGGTTATAGCAATTATTTTATCGTTACTAGTTAGCATTACAAGAGTTCATATGGAGACTGGGTCCCTTAACATCACCTCTTATATACCACACTTTTGTAGCACATATGTACTAACAAAATAAACTGAATCTTGGGCCGACTGGCTGATGATTTCAAAGCAGTGTTTTTCTGAGTAAAAAACTCTACGGGTGATAGCACCAAAATTTTTTTTCAATGAACCTCACAAGAGCACATATTTGATAGGATACAAAAACTTCCTAATGGAAGATCAATATCAAGACATAATTAGTCAAATAGAGCATGAAAAAATGTAACTCAAGTCAAAATATCTCATACTTAATTTTCTATAGCTACTCTTTTGTTGAGGATCACTAGATCACCAAAAGTAAATATGAGAAGAAAGTACTTGAGGTTTGCTTATAGTTACACATAGAGAAAGGAGAAGGGAAAGAAGGTCACTGGTAAATGATCCACATCAGATTTTTCCACAGCTGAAA